>BKCP01004406.1:176969-201028 GCA_008636005.1 Striga asiatica | reverse complement strand
GGACAATCCGAGCGGACTATTCAAACACTGGAAGATATGTTGCGATCTTTGGTTGTTGACAGGGGTGCTAAGTGGGAGTCGTTATTGCCATTATGCGAATTTGCTTATAATAACAGTTATCATTCTTCCATTCAAATGGCTCCTTACGAAGCACTATACGGTCGTAAATGTCGTTCCCCTCTTTATTGGGACGACGTCGGTGAACGCCGAATACTTGGTCCGAACAGGATCGCGGAAACGGCGGCAGATGTGGAGTTGATCATACAAAGACTTCAGGCAGCTCAGAGTCGGCAGAAATCATCAGCCGATCAACACAGACGTGATATTCAGTTTGAAGTTGGGGAGCGAGTTTTTCTTAAAGTTCGTCCATTCCGAGGGATCATTCGATTCGGAAAGAGAGGAAAGTTGCATCCTCGTTATATTGGCCCGTTCGAAGTTCTCGAACGAGTGGGCGAAGTTGCTTACCGTTTAGCTTTACCTCCTGAATTATCCAATGTTCATAATGTCTTTCATGTGTCCATGTAACGTAAATACGTGTGCGATCCAGATCATATTCTT
This sequence comes from Striga asiatica, assembly GCA_008636005.1. Taxonomy (NCBI): domain Eukaryota; kingdom Viridiplantae; phylum Streptophyta; class Magnoliopsida; order Lamiales; family Orobanchaceae; genus Striga; species Striga asiatica. Next base: position 200,470 of record BKCP01004406.1, on the reverse strand, counting down.
CAGCATACCGATATTCAGATTCAGCCAGACTTATCTTACGAGGAGAAACCGGTAGCCGTTTTGGACCGAGAGATTCGTCGACTCTGGAATCGCGAGATTCCGGAGTTATACTGTTATATCATGACAGCCGGTAGATTCACGGGTCTGGGACTGGTTTATACTGTTGACCAGGAAATTCACGGTTATGTTATATGCTTTTGATCATGATGTTACTATTATTATTGCTGTTTACTTTAGTATGAGTTCCTACGAGTACAATGGTATCAGAGCCAGTACCCGCGGGCCATGTGCCAGCGAGGACGCTGGGCCCCTCTGAGGGGGGGTGGATGTAATATCCCACATCGGTTGTGAAGGAGAACGAAGCATGCCATATAAGTGGCTGTGGACACCTTCACTAGTGTGACGCGTTTTGGTGAGCTTGCTCCCAAAGGCAAAACCGTGCGGGGAAGGATGAAAGTACCCAGAGCGGACAATATCGCACTACGGGTCAACTTTACTGGGCTGTTACACCCAACGTCATGATGATCGTGGGCCCGACTGACCAAACCGCCCATATAAAGCTACTTTTCGCGCAATTCCTGAATAATTGGAGATCTTGAACAATGTGTACAAAAAAAGTTACTATATATAGCTGGAAATTCCCTCAGTGAGGAGGGGGGGGGGGGGGGAGCACTTTGTATCACTTTCATCTCGGTTCAGAACACACCGGCCATTCGCTAATTAATAAAATCTCACCCTATCGTCATTTATCGCTAAAATCTATGACATATACCCGTTAATTATGTTGTTACAAATCCATACGACAACAGATTCTTAACCCATGTAATTTTTGTGGTTTAATATTGATATTTTCACACCAATTTTGGCGAAGGTTAAGCAAAAATATATTATAATACTAAACAAAAAATCATATTTACACGGCATATAAGATAAGAATCCTATTTATTTTGAAGTTGGAGGAGATCAGAAGGTATTTAAAGGTGTGTTGGACGGCATATAAGATAAGAATAAGAATTTTATTCATTTTGGAGTTAGGGGGGGATTGGATTAAACAAATATAATTGTATTAATTTTTATCCGAACCAAAAGCCGAAGCATATAATGTTGCCAAGTAAGCTTCTGAAGCGTGGGAACCAGTCATTTAGGCTCAGCACGTTTTGAAATTAATCTATATATATTGAAAAAGAGAGGTCAATAAATCATTTGTGGAAACTTTTAAAAAATAATGAGTCAACCATGTTGACTTACTATTATAAGTAATATTCTAAAACACACATGTTAAATGATTTTCAAAAATTTTGGTAATCTGTTAGGATGTGATAGTGATAATGTTTTATTCCTTTTTTTTTTTGGAAATATTAACAACTTTAACAACCTACACGAATTTTTTTAACAACTTTAACTATTATTATGCTAATTAACCAGATCCAATTTATTAACTCCTAATTAAGTAAGAAGATAATTAAATATTAAAGAAAATAAGATTAAAAAGGAAAGGAAAAAAAAGAGATAATTATGTTGAACCGAATAGAATCGGTCATCTCTTCCCAAATCTCCTCCACAAATTTGTCTCCTCTTCCCTGAATTTCAGCAGGTCCATCGGGATTTTTTTGCAACCAATCCTTCTCCTTTAAATCCTTAGTCAGCCCTAAGATATCTCCATCCGTATCTCACCCTCAATTTCACTCGTGAAAATCCTCGATTTTTTCTGCAACTTTCTCCTTCGGCGAGACAAACATGGCAAACGCGTCGTCCGACCACAAGCAGCGAGCCTCGAATTCCAACGGCCAGAGCAACCCTAGGTCGCGAGCCCCAAATCCTCTCTCTGTTCCAGCGCCGCGTCGCCCGTGAAACTCATCGGCATTTTGAGACATCCCCGACAAGTTCGAGCTCACATCTGACTTCCGGCGACCTTCCTCTGTATCCGACCTCGAGCCGCGACCCGCGACCTTCGCAGCACCACAGAGTTGACCGACCTCGAAATGCGTTAGACTGCGTACATAGAGGAGAGCCTTTTTCAGCAATCAACCAAGCCAAGACAAGGGCACTGCGGTGACTGAGCAACCTTTTTCTTCTGGTGTTTGTGTTCCTTTTTTTTCTTTTTTTCTGACACAAGGTATATTGGCTAACCCGACTCTTGAGTTTGATTGGTGTTGGAATTTGATTGGGATATTTTGATCGTAACAGTCGAGCCTCTTATTTTTTCAAGTATCGAACCTCTGCTATTAGCATATTTTCAAAAGGCATTTTTGAAGCTTTAACCTTTTGGGCCAAACAATGTCATTGGAGCAAACCAATCGTCCAGCTTGCACAGTCGTGTCGAAGCATCGCAGCCTATGGGTGCCGTTGCTAGTTATATTAAGGGGATATGTATAATATGTATAAAATCCCCAAATCTTTGACCATCTTTTAGGGTCCATTTTACTTACATTCCAGCTATAGTTACAGTGATATTATACCATAGGATTCAACAGTTGAAAACCTCAAAATCTAGGAAGGAAAAAAAAGGGCCTATTACAAGATGACAATTTATACATTTGTTTATTGTTTAGGTAGGATGAATATTAGAATATTAGTTACATGGAGCCATGTGTCCAAGATTGTCGCCTGATTTTGTTGTTCAATTTTGCAGCATATATATTATGAATGGTATGGTATGGTGATTGTACAAATATAAATTTCATTTTATGCTATTAGCTGAAAGAATGATTTGTGGGTAAGAAAAAGATATTTCGTTTTAAAAATTATTCCTTTTGTAATTTTTCCACTTCCTTTTGCTTGTCCTCGAATTTTTTGAGTTTTTCTTCATGGAATAAAATTCTTCAACCTATTCGTGATTGTAAATTTTTATTTTATTAAGGGTTAATTGCAAGAAAAACCACAACCTTTTGTTTAATTGCACATAAGACTCAATCTTTTTAATTTTGTACCAAAAACTAAACCTTTTTTAAGCATTGCAATATTGTCTCAAAGTTGACTTCCGGCCAAGATCCGCTGACATGGCTGATTGGAAAATTGACGTGGCACTCAAATTCAATAGTTTGTGTGATGTAGGGAAAACGTACGAGTGGGAAAGATACACGAGTAAACGAGATACTCTCTCGTAAAACACGCAAGACTCATAATCTCTAATCTTATTTCATATTCAAAATCAACTAATAAAAATAAACTAGAGGTTCCTAACCCTAGACCTAATTGTCCAACAAGACAAGAGCTCTTATTAAATATTAAACAATTCATAACTTATTCACTAAGATATCTAATAATAATAATAATAATAATAATCATAGATATGTCTACACCATTCTCCCCCGGTTGAGCAGGATTCGCCCTCGAATCCGATTTGTTCCCGTTGGAGACGTCCTCAAGACAGCAACAGCCCGAACGTTTCCCCCGATCGAACACGAAGGTTGAAAGTCGTCCAACAATCTCGAAGGTAAACATAATCTCGGTCAAGGATTCAACTGCCGCAAAGTCACATGTACACGACACCCGACGCAAAGCCCACACAACCGAATGAACACAAAACAGACCACATCGTTCACCGCGCATAAATCTATAATTACGGCCAAGCATCCCGGTGTTGGGAGACTGCGGGAACAACAATCGAAAAATGGCCCACCAGTTATGGAGTCTTGGCTTCGGCTCCGAAAAACCATCTTTGGCTAAAATACTCAAAAAATCGGGTGTGAATGACGGCTGCCCATTCAAAGACTCAATAGTTGCGACGTCCCACGCGGGACCCATATTACTGCAAAAATATGTCTTCGTCACCGAAGGCTCTTCATCAAAAATTGGCGGACCGTCGTAGATATCGCACGTGTCGGGCTCAAAATTCAGGTAATCTATAAACTCGAAACCAAAGCCTGTTTGTGGCTGTTCAGGCCCAAAATGAGGATTAAATTCATCTTTCCCCTCAGCCCAATAAATTGAATTGGACGCAGGCCCAAAAACGACATCACCCTCACAAGCCCCAAAAATGCTTGTGTGAGGCCCAGAAGTGCAACTGGAGTCGTCTCTTTCACACGCCCAAAATCCGCCTCCATGTACGAAACTACCTCCAACCCGCCGTTGCTCGCGAACTCGGGGTTGACCTGTGGTTTCGTCTCCTCGCCATGGTGGTCGATCTGCCAACGGGTTAGCCGACCAGGTAAAGTCACCATCCTTGATGCCGTTCAGAGGTGGCGGGGATCGCTGCCGGGGCGCCCCGACATGGCTGCGTCCCTCACAACTGCCTCTGTCTCCCCCGCGAAAGCCACGGCCCACAACCCCATCGCGGTTCGTCTGCAATTCCGAAACAATCACGTTGTTAAGCGTCAAATGCACATCCTCGATCCCCGTCGAAAGATCAGCAAACCAATCCGTGAAACGCACGTCCAATTGTTCAAATCGGTAGTCGATTTGTTGAAACCGATCGTTGAAAGTTGCGTCACGTCGTTCGTCTGCGGCATCTTCTCGTCCCGGCGACATCGCGAATCGTACTGACTGCTGATACCAACTGATGTAGAGCATATGTATGAACGGGATAGAACACGATCAATTCTCAAGAGAAATCTCAATTTCATAAAAATCCAGTCTGCCTTCTCCAAAGAGAAGACGATTATTCATATACAGATTATTGCCCTACTGCAAAAGCCCATTAACAAAAGGCCCAACTACTGAAAATAATATTAATAGCCCAACATTAAATAAAAGACTGAAACGACACTTAAAAACGCTAGACACGAAGACGGTCATATTTATTTAAAAATGCTATCGCGGTCTCGTCCGGTTGGCATGGATCCAGCGAAGTAATGCTATTACCGTTGACCGCCGGGTCTTACTGTCCTTGTCCATTGGGGCGAATTATAGGGATAAAGTATGGTGCGACGTGGTTCCTATGGATGCGTGTCACGTGTTATTGGGCAGGCCGTGGCAGTATGATCTGGCAGCAACTCACGACGGTAGGCTTAATACATACAGTTTCACATTTGGAGGTACCAGGATTGTCTTACATCCTGCTCCTTCGCGTCCCATGCCGGTTACTAGTTCTTCGAATGTTCTTTTTCTGTCGAGGGCAGCTTTTGTAGAGGAAATGCAGTCGGCCCAAGTGGTACTTTTACTTGTGGGTTCTGACAGGTCCGTTGAACACGAGCCACCAGCCATCATTCAGCCACTGTTGTCCGAGTTTGCAGACGTTTTTCCTGCCGATCTTCCTACCGGCCTGCCTCCATTACGGGATATTCAGCATCATATAGACTTAGTCCCGGGGGCCTCACTTCCCAACAGACCGCATTATCGGATGAGCCCGGTGGAACACGAAGAGCTTCGCCGGCAGGTTGAAGAGTTGTTACAACGTGGGGTTGTTCGAAGGAGCCTTAGCCCGTGTGCCGTTCCGGCCTTATTGATTCCGAAGAAGGATGGGGCGTGGCGCATGTGCGTTGATAGTCGAGCCATCAACAAGATCACTGTCAGGTATCGTTTTCCTATTCCTCGTTTGGATGATTTGCTGGATCAGCTGCATGGTGCCACTGTGTTTACCAAATTGGACCTTCGTAGCGGCTACCATCAAATTCGGATTCGGCCCGGGGATGAATGGAAGACAGCCTTCAAAATCCGTGAGGGGCTCTTTGAGTGGATTGTCATGCCATTTGGTCTTTCCAACGCGCCGAGCACGTTTATGCGTATCATGAACCAGACGTTGAGGGATCTTATCGGGCGGTGTGTCGTCGTTTATTTCGACGATATACTCATCTATAGTCGCTCCGTGGAGGAACATTTGGAGCACGTGCGAGCAGTCCTACTTATCTTGAGAACCGAGTCTTTCTTTGCTGCGCCGCATAAGTGTTTCTTCATGGTGAACTCCGTCCTCTTTTTGGGCTTTCTTATTTCGGCGGAAGGTATTCGGGTTGATGAGAGTAAGGTAGCGGCCGTGAGGGATTGGCCGACACTGACTACGTTCACCGAGGCTCGCAGTTTTCACGGGCTAGCCTCGTTCTATAGACGGTTCATTTCCCACTTCAGTTCTGTCATGGCCCCAATCACTGACTGCCTCACAGGGAAGGCTTTTACTTGGACACAGGAAGCCGCCGAGGCCTTTGCTCTTATTAAGACCAAACTGACATCTGCTCCGGTGCTTGTCTTACCCGATTTTTCTCGCCCGTTCGAGCTATCCTGTGATGCCTCGAAAGTAGGGATAGGGGCGGTCCTTAGCCAGGATGGGCGGCCGGTCTCCTTTTTCAGCGAGAAGCTTTCGGGCCCGAGGTTGAGGTACAGTACTTATGATGTTGAATTTTATGCTGTGGTGCGTGCGGTTCGCCATTGGCGTCATTATCTCTTTCACAGAGAGTTCGTGCTATACACGGACCATGAGGCGCTTCGCCATTTAGCTTCGCAGGATAACATCTCGACCAGACATGCTTCCTGGACTGCTTTTCTGCAGCAGTTCACTTTCGTCTTACGCCATCGGTCGGGTGCTTCCAATCGAGTTGCCGATGCGTTGAGTCGGCGTGCACTTTTGCTGTCCGAGATGCGTGTCTCGGTTGTGGGTTTTGATCTTTTGCGGGACGTGTACGTTGGGGATCCTTTCTTTGGCCCGGTTTTGGCCCATTTACGGGCCGGGCCTTACAAGGACTATACCTTGTCGGATGGCTTCATTTTCCGTGGTGTTCGTCTTTGTATCCCAGATTGCAGTCTTCGACATAAGCTTATTGCCGACTTGCATGGGACAGGTCACGTGGGTCGTGATAGGTCCGTGGAGCTGGTTAGCCGAAGTTATTTTTGGCCGTCCCTTCGGCGTGATGTGGGCCGTTTCGTTGCCCGTTGTCGGATTTGCCAGGTGTCCAAGGGCGCAGCGACTAACGCGGGCTTGTACCGGCCACTCCCGATTCCATCCCAGCCTTGGCAGTCGATCAGCATGGACTTTGTATTGGGGTTGCCTCGTACCCAACGGGGCTTTGACTCTATTTTTGTGGTGGTCGATCGTTTTTCGAAGATGGTGCACTTCATTCCATGCAAGCGCACCACCGATGCTGTTCATGTGGCCCAGTTGTTTTTCAGGGAGATTTATCGTCTCCATGGATTGCCTTCGGCCATTGTGTCAGACCGCGATACTCGATTTTTGAGTTATTTTTGGAGGAGCTTGTGGCGTATGGTGGACACCCGTCTCGATTTCAGCAGTGCTTATCACCCTCAGACAGACGGCCAAACGGAGGTGGTTAATCGCTCTTTGGGGAATTTGCTACGTTGCTTGGTGGGGGATAATGCTCGTACTTGGGACCAACGTTTGTGTCAGGCTGAGTTCGCTCATAACTCGGCAGTTGGTCGGGCCACGGGCCTCTCGCCTTTCCAGATTGTGTATGCTGTGCAGCCGCGTGGGCCGTGTGCCTTGGCGCCGTTGCCACCTTCCGGCGGGGCTGACCGGCGGGCGGCGGACCTTGTGGCGGACTTGCGGGAGACTCACGCCGTGACCCGGGCTCGCCTGGAGTCGACTACTGCGGCATACAAGAGGGCCGCCGATGCTCATCGCCGGCACGTCGAGTTTGAGGTAGGTAATTTTGTCTGGGCTGTTTTAACTAAGGATAGGTTTCCCGCTCACGAGTTTAATAAACTGTCCGCCCGGAAAATTGGCCCGTTGGAAATTGTTCAGAAAATCAATCCCAATGCCTACCGTCTTCGCCTTCCGTCTCACATTCGCACTTCTGACGTGTTTAACGTCAAGCATTTGGTGCCATTTGCGGGGGATAATTCGGACGGAGACGAGACCGGTTCGGATTCGCGGCCGAATCCTTCCCAACCGAGGGAGGATGATGGAGACGAGACCGCGATAGCATTTTTAAATAAATATGACCGTCTTCGTGTCTAGCGTTTTTAAGTGTCGTTTCAGTCTTTTATTTAATGTTGGGCTATTAATATTATTTTCAGTAGTTGGGCCTTTTGTTAATGGGCTTTTGCAGTAGGGCAATAATCTGTATATGAATAATCGTCTTCTCTTTGGAGAAGGCAGACTGGATTTTTATGAAATTGAGATTTCTCTTGAGAATTGATCGTGTTCTATCCCGTTCATACATACGCTCTACATCATTGTGCCACATCATCAGACACATGTATTTCCACATCACACACCCTCCACGTCACAAACCCCCAATATATCCACTTGTTCTTCCTTTCTTCCCCATTTACGGCGGGTATAGAGTTCTTTTCTGGTCTTGGGACAACGAGAAAAAAGAAAAAAGATTCTCAGAAAAAAGAAAAATTAGGGCAGCGTTCTTCCCCATTTATCTCGCCCTTGTACGAAATCGGAATCATGATGTTTCCGATGAGCGGCAGATCGATGATGAGCCCTAGCTACAGGAGGTAATCGATGTCCCAATCACCGCCGATGTCGCGGACGAGGCTAACAACGACGATGTGCGACGCCTGGACGGTGACGTCGAGCATCGTCTTCTCGTCGGCTTTGAGGGATACGAGATCAGGGATCGTGCCGGACGCGAGCTCCCGGTCGGCGCTCTTGACAACATAGGCGATCTCGCCGATCGGGATCGGGACGGAGTAGGGATTGGAGACGGAGATCTCGGCGAGGAGAGTGATGCCGTCGAGGCCGAAGCCCTTCAGATCGACGTCGACTATCGTTGCCTCCGGCATCGGCATGTTGGCAACCTTCTCCGCCACGTAGTTCTTGGCCTGCTCGATGAGATTCATTTTTTGCTTTCTTATTATAATTATATGGGGTTTTGGTTCTGCAATTGCAAATGAGAAATGAGTATATAATCTTCCCAGATCTGTGTGGTGTGAAATCCGCGTTTTCAGATCTGTGCCACTTCCCGTCAAACCTCCCCAGGAGAAGATAATAGCATATAAATCTCAAACAATATAATTACAGATTTCCATAAATGGAGGGTGTGTGATGACGTGTCACAAACTATTGAATTTGAGTGACACGTCAATTTTCCGATCGGCCATGTCAGCAGACCTTGGCCAGAAGTCAACTTTGAGACAATATTGCAATGCTTAAAAAAGTTTGGATTTTGGTGCAAAATTGAAAAGGTTGAGTTTTATGTGCAATTAAACAAAAGGATGTGGTTTTTCTTGCAATTAACCCTTTTATTAATGTTGTTGATTAAATTTGAATTTTTAGATCTAAAGAAAATGGAATTGAAATCGAGTATGAATTTATTGGTTATTAGCATACTACTATTGCTATTTGCTAGTTTGCTCTACAATTTCAATTGGTCAAATCTTCTGCACTATATTGTACAACATCTACTAATTTTATAACACCATTTTTTTCCCCCTCTTAGTTATATATTGGCCATGTGAAAAGCACAATGCACAAGGACATAAAATAGCAACTTGGTTAGGAACTTAGAGCATCTTCAATGCTCAAATGTAGTTGTAGTAAATTACACTTTACATTAACAAATTTAGTAATGTCTTCACTTTTAATCATCCAAATCACAATGTTATCACAAATGTAGTGATGAGGTGGACATAATTAATGTATACAAGAGAAGAATGTGATTCATCCACATTCTATTTCACATTCTAGTCAACCAATAAAGAGAGGAGAGAGAAATACTATTATCATTTTCAAAATATCTAATTATTTAATTGTTGTTGTAAGAATTAACAACTCGAAAATAACAAACAGCAAGGTGTGTTTAAACGGAAATAAACATAAAAGTGTATATTATTGATAATTGCGCATTAGTACAGGAAGTCGGTTTTTTTGTTCTTGACCGAGATCATTTCAAGTCCATGTACAATGTGCCGAAAAAAAGAAAAGATCCTCGTACAGTTATGAATTCTGTTATTTATAGTACGGTCTGATTTTGTCATTTTGTCCAAGCTGGATAAGATCACCTTTCATGTTGAGTAGCTTTGTTTCAAACGGTGTGTAATGGCCTTGGGGAACATCAATGATTGTTGTTTGATGTGTTGGCCCAATTGGAAATATGCAACACCTCCTGCTTGGAAATTCGATCTTCTTTTGATATATATCGGATAAGTAATTTCTTTGAATATGTCGGTTAATGGCGCTTAGACTGGAGTCGGTGCTTCTGGTTAAGGATATGTCGGTAGTTCCATAGATAGCCAAGTTGTTGAGAAGTCGGTATTTTGATGAAGTCGGTATTTATCCTCCTTCTTGACCGACTTGAATATAGTTTGTTGTATTTCACAAGTTATCAGGTGAAAAGCAATGAAATAAATATAATCTCTGAGGCTAAATCATGCGAGACCAAGTTGGTCATCAACAGAGGGGCCCCGACATGAGTAGATATTCAAAATCTGATGAGATGGCTACTAATGTTGTTAAGACTGTTTCGTCATTCCAACTTGGTGATTTACCGACTTTGTTGGTACTCGGGTACCGACATTAGGACACTTTCTCTTGTAATAGCGGTATATCCTCCAAAAGACGTGGCCATTCTCAAAAGACGTGTCTGCATTTAATAGGTATAACGGATAAAATAGTAGCGTGACATGGCGGTTTGAGGCCCACTCGCATTAATGATTACTGTAACGTCACGCTGTTTCAGAATTCGTCCGTTACACGCGCTAATTCAGGATGCATCCAACGGTCATAAATCAAAACCCATATATAAGAGTCGGTTTTGATTGCAAAACGTTTCTACCTTTAGTTTCTGAAATTTCTTCTGTTTTCTGCAATCTTCATTTTCCACCTCTTTAGATTTGTCTGTTATTCTTCATCCTTTTGAAATCATTTCTTCATCTTTTCCCGATCGAACGTCTTAAAATTTGTGGTAAGAATTCTCCTCGATTCTTTATTTTATTTGTGTTCGTTGCTTTCGATTCTACGTTTAGTTCTTTGATCCGCTTCCCAAATCAATGGCCTCCCAAACGGAAGTTAGTAGTAGCCGTACACTTTCAGAGGAGAGCATTTTTTATGACGAGGACTTAGAGTTGCCCCTTGAATTTTACCGGTGGGATCCCCTCCTTGTCTCCAGCCTCAATCTAAATAAGAATATTTCTGAAGAGGATAAAAAAGTGGAGGCGAGTGCGATGACGCTACCAGAATATTGGAGACGCCCGACTCGGAGATGGCCTGAACCGATCGACGAACATAGGAGGGAACCGAGTATATTAACTGACGCAGATATTGTTATCTTGCGTGAAAAGGTTCGGGTTCCTTCCTCGGTACGGTTATTTGCACCTTACCCTGGAGAGAGAATCACATGTCCTCCACCTGGTTGCGTGGGAGTTTTTGCCGACTCCTTGAGATCAGGGCTACGATTTCCTCTGTCGACCCTGATCACCGATTATCTAAGAGATTGGGGATTAAGCTTATGTCAAATAGCACCAAATACATGGAAGAGGATAATCGGCTTAATGGTATTATTGAACGAGAGAGAATGGGATATGCCGACGGCGGAGGACATGAGGAGCTTGTTCACCTTCAGGAGGTGTGCCGATAGGCAGGTGGCTGATCCTCTGATTTGTTTCGCGTGTGCTGGGAAGCCGCAAGGTGGTTTAAAAGTCGGTGATTTAATTACCGAGATTCCCGAATCCCTTGATGGCTTTCAGGAAGAATGGTTGTGGGTCGGTGGAGAATGGCAAACTCCAATTTTTTCAAAACCTTTAATCGATGGGATGTCTATACCCATTGAAGTTACTTCTGCATATAGTAAGTGCTTCGATATTAATTTATACCGAGCTGTTCTAACTGTTGCTTTTTCTGTACTAACAGGTCCGCCCTTTTGTTTGCAGCCCGAAGGTCCAAAGAACCGACTCTCAGTGCAGAGTTAAAGGGCAGGATAATAGAGCTATTCAAGCTAAAAAAGGAACAACGTAACTTCAAGTTGGTGTTGAAGAACCCACGATTAGAAGCAGCGAGGCTTTGTCCCAACGAGTTGGACTTATCCTTTCAACCAGGTATGTTTAGGTTGAAAGCACTTCTTATATTTCGGAAGATTGGGAAATTACATACATTTTAACTCGGTTTATAATGCAGTGTATTATCCACTTCTTGGGGTGCTCGGTTTTGACAATATCCGAGACGCCAAGTAATTTCGCCACAGGAATCCTAATCTCGAGCTTCGGACCAAAGTCGGTAAAAGCAGACAACAACGCTTGACAGACATGGGTCGCAAGAAACTCGTGAAGGCCTATTTGGATAACCCCATCATGAACCCGAAAGGTGCTAACGTCGGTGATGGTGCGACGTCAGGTGCGGCTAATGAAGTGATGCAACCAGACCCGTTGATAGTGACTTCTTCCAGTCCGATTGCAGTTGTTGCCGCAGCAGTTTCGGGTACAGCAAGGACCGAACCATTTCAAAAAACCTCTAATCTAGATATATCGCCCATCATTGACATCACAGCAGATGAGCTTGAGGGTGAGCAGGAAACGATTGAGGATCAGTCACTGGTGGTGACCCGAAGAAGCAAGAGATGTGCCGAGAATGTGCCGTTGGAAGAAGAGCGTACCAAGCAGAGGTACGATGTCCATCAGCAAGAAAAGAAGAATAGGAGGAAGGAACCGATAGTGGATTGTTCCTTTTTACCCATTGACGATGAAAGAGCTCTAAATTTCCAGCAACCTCGGGAATCGGTCGAGAAATGGTTCTCGACTTTTGAGTCGGTTGAAGTCCCTGATATTCCGAGTAAAGTGGAGTTGCCGAGTCATGTTATTGATGCCAGTCGGGTGCCCATGATGGTTTGGGACCCGAGGTCTGAGATTGGGGTGTCATCCCTTCCGAGTGCTTATAAATTCAAGTATGCTAAGGCTTGCCTGGGTCGCGCACTCGTTAGCTTGGTGATGGCAGAAGATGATTTTCGACTCAATGCTGCTCAAGTAGATGAGAAGAAACATACCCTGGCCCTTAAGGATGGAGCAATTGCATCCTTAAGGGAAGAGGCAGCAAAGAAAGAAGTTGCTTTGAAGGAAAAACTCGCTGAGCAAGATCAACAGTTGGTGATAGCTCAAGGAGAAATCGAGACCTTGAAGACCGAGAAAGCAGGTCTTGATTCTGATGTGGTGAAATTGACAAGTCAGATTATCACCTCCGAACAACGTGTCAAAAGTCTCGAGGAACAACTTGCCCGATGTCAACTGCTGTTGAAGAAAGAGCAAGAGGCCCATGAATTCACTCGGGCAAATCGTTCTGAAGTTGAAGAATTGCTGCTGAAGAGTCGAGAAGCTCATCGTGCCGACTTGAGCAGATTCCAAGAGGAAAAAATTAAATTTGTTGAAGAAAAATATAATGACGGCCTCCATGCTGGAAGGATCCTTGAGGCCGAAGCTCATAGACAGAAGATTGCAACTGAAATCGATTCTGATGATGAGGATCGAGAGCTTGAGATGAACACCTGCATAAACCTGTTAGAGTAGGGTACCCGGCGTTCCAATCTAATTGGACGTATTCTACTTGTAAATACAATCTATTGGAATTATATTATTAATAAGGCATTTCTTTATCTTAAGAGAAAGCATTTATCTTATAATTGCACTTAAGATAAAATCCCTAGATCACTTATGGTTATAAGGTATGGTTACGCATAGAGATGGTGATCATGGAACATACCTTGAAAGCCGTGATCTTAAATACAGTTCCAAGTCGATGGATGTTTCGAGATGGGATATCGAATAATCCATAAAAGACTTGCACATAGTTTGTATGCTTGTTGGACAAGAATGTTGCATTCCATCAACATTAGCGTAAGACGTAAGTACATTTATGTGGGTGCTTGTTAGAGAACAAGTTCACTGAACATGACCGTATGAAAATTCTTAATGAAGAATTTATTCAGTCGAATAAGAATTTTCATGTTACAATAGTACATGACTAATCCTAAGACTTGAGGCACAATGGTAACTTTGTGCATATTACATTCTACTTTGATTTATCCTTTTGGTAGCTAGCACTATCGTTTAAAGGGATAAGTTGGGTATTATGTTAATATGTATGGAAGTTTGTTAGTGGCCAATAAAGGATTCGACACTTATGAAGATAAGTGAATTTCCTATGTGTTTCATAGTTATTAATCCAAAGTCCTTGGCCAAGGCAGAGATGAATAGTGATTCATAACCGGGTTAATAAACATGAAATAGAATCATAGTTATTAAGTCAATTTGGGTTTCGACAAAATCATACCCAAGACTTAATCGGGAAATTAGATGTCGAAAGGATTTTACATGTATGGAGTTGTAATCGGAATAGGTTTACTCGCTATTCACTTAATACTAGATTCATGCTACTTGCTAGGTGTTACCATGATATGTGGGTTCATAAATTAAAGGGTTAATTCATGAATAAGAGTTAATAAGATTTAACTCAAATTACAAAGTGTTGTAAACCCACTACTAGTATTAAGGTGAACCTAAAAGGTCACACTAATTATGAACAAAGGTAAAGATTGTATTTCTAATGGTTAGAATTAATTGATAAATATCTAATTTGATTAGATATCAATTAAAGGAATATATTAATCAATAAGATTGATTAATTACATTTTGGATATTACTTTAGTAATTAAGGTAATTACTAAATTAATAAAGTTGAATTTTAAAATAGGATTTTAAATTTCAAAAATCCAAAATAATAATAATATGATTATTATAATATTGGGAAAATGATATAATAATAAAGTCTTGAGAAAGATTCTCAAGATTTATTATCCAATTATTATTTATATCTTTAAATATGATTTAAGGATTAAAATAATAAATATGATTATAATAAAATGGTTGTTGATGGTTGTTTGAACTACTTAACATATCTTATTATTTTCAAAGTCAAAAGTTAGTAAATACTATTTAAATAAAATTTGATTTTATTTAATATTACTAAATGTTGATTATTTTATGCTAAAATGTTTAGTATAAATATGTGCAAAATGGTTTTGCATTTAAGTGAAGTTTTTGATCCTAAATTTCTAAGTGTTAGAAAGAGAAGAAAGTGTTCTTCATAAAACTTCAAGAAAGAGTTCTTAAAATTCCCAAATAAAATTCATAAATATTCCTATACAAGAAAACCGAGTCTTTTCTACTAGCGAAGGAAAGTCGTCGGAACCGGGCTTCATAGGGTGGATACGTTTAGAGGGAAGACACTTGGATTCCTCTAGCGAGTAACCTCAAGTCGTTGAAGTTACAACCGGGAACCGATTCCCTCATCCATCATCAATAGTGAAGGAGTTCAAGACATTCGGTAAATATTTTTACTAGTATTTACTTTATAGTAACAAATCAAAATTTGTATATGATGCATGTTTTAAAGATGACGATCAGTTAATTCGCAATTAGTATGTACGGGTGTTGTATTTATACGATAAATACTTACTTTAAAAATTTTAAATTCCGCTGCGTACAGCCCGTACGGTACTATCGAACCCAACAGTGGTATCAGAGCCACGGTTATCGTCTTTAAAACAGATTTTGATTTGTTAAGACTTATGAGATAAGCAATATAATTAATTTTTTATATGATAAAAATATTAATTATAAAATTAAAAATCGTTTTTAAGCCACACGAGTCGTGTGACCTTGTCACACGAGTCGTGTGGCATGAAGAAAAATTTTGATTTTAGCTTCGTGATTTTCACACGAGTCGTGTGACCTTGTCACACGAGTCGTGTGAGCTCACACGAGTCGTGTGACGAGCCACACGAGTCGTGTGAGTCTGGGAAAAATTTTGATTTTCAATTCGTATTTTTCACACGAGTCGTGTGATAAGATCACACGGGTCGTGTGACCCTCACACGAGTCGTGTGACTCATAAATTGATATTTTATGTTCATTTCATTAGATGAATGTTTTAGGGATGATCATGAGCCTCATATTCATTATGTTTGAATGGATGTTTTCATTTTCAATATGATTGAATGAATGAATGGATGTTTAATTATGTTTTCAATATGATTGAAGAAATGTAATTTATCGAGACCTGCGAGTCTCTTGAGATGAAATTTGTAAAATTTTAAATTTTGTATCGTTAGAGATTAGATCAAGGTGGAGACCGTTCGATGACAAAGGCCCACGCATGTGTGGGTAATTTTACAAGTTGTAATCTCGAAGGCCTGTGCTTGTACGGGTAGATAGAATAAATGTAATAGAAGTAGTTCTACTATTTGTTTTATCACGTACATATGCATAGATCCATTTTGGCTCGAATGGATCGAATAGGAAAGGACATGATCATCCCACCATGCATTAGATGTATGTTAGGTTTATTTACGCTTTCGTTTCATTAGATGACTGAAACTGGTAAATAAACGTAAAGATGGTAATCGATGAGATCAAGGAACCCAAACGGATTAATTTGATTAATTCCATATCAAATCAATAATGGATAAAAATAAGTTGGAACTTATTAATCCAGGCCTTCCATCAAAAGTAGATGACATGAGATGCTACGATGTTTTATCATTGGCCACGAGTCGTGGGATGATTCTATGTCGAAAGCTGTGAACTCTATTAAATATATTGATATTCGTGAGACGGATTCCTCTTTGTGTTGGCCATGAGTCGTGGGACACTCTGGTGGGCCGTTATCATGAAAGTTTTGATGGGTTTGATTTGACACCGAGTAATATATATGGAGTCATAAAATTGAGGTATATAAGGAAAGGTGAGGCAAAACATCTTGAAGGTTGTATAGAGATACAATTGTCAAAAAGTTGACTACCGATAAAATTGTTTCATGGTGGCATCATAAAATTGGGACATGAAATATTTTTATTGGACTTCAAGCCCACTATGAAAATAATGATTTTCATAATTATAATGAGGTTCTAATTAAATTAGTGGGAGACATTTAATGTTAAAGACCTAATATTAAATGAATATAAATTCCATAGTCTAATTATTTTCTGCTTCGTTTGTTATTTTTGTAGATCAAACTACTAAAATGGCTAAGAATCCAATCGCGAGTATCCTTGATCATAATAAATTAACTGGTCCCAACTTCAATGATTGGTTGAGGAACCTAAAGATTGTTCTTCAGTCTGAGAAGCGAGAGTATGTTTTGGAAACAGCTCCTCCTCCTCCACCGGAGGATCAGACTGCTGAAGAGTATGGAGCCTACTTGCGTCATGTTGATGACAATCTCCAAGCTCGGTGCTACATGCTAGCATCAATGTCTAATGAGCTACAGAGACAGAACGAATTACTGAATAATGCTTCTGAAATCCTAACTCACCTGCAAGAGTTGTATGGTGATCGGACGCGACAAATTAGATATCAGATATCTAAAGAGCTTTTCAGGTGTCGTATGACCGAGGGCTCTTCAGTTCATGATCATGGACTGAAGATGATAGCTCTTGTGGAAAGACTCGAATCACTTGGAGTCATTATGGATAATGAACTCTATGTGGATTTATTGTTGCAATCTCTGCCAGCGTCATTCGATAACTTTGTCGTTAACTACAACATGCATAATATGGAAACTGATCTTCCAGGATTATTAAACATGTTGAAGACGGCTGAGTCCACCATTAAAAAGGACAAGCCGGTACTTCTTGTTGGATCCACTTCCGGATCAAAGGCTACTAAGTCTAAGAAAAGGAAGGGGAAGGGAAAGGTTCCCAATAAGCCCAACAAGAAGGCATATAATGATAAAGGGAAGAACAAACAGAAGGTTAATTCTCAGGCCGATCATGAATGTTTTCATTGTGGCAAAACTGGGCACTGGAAGAGGAACTGCAAGGAGTATCTTGCTAGTCTGAAAAGTTCAGGTATTTATTTTGTTGAAGTTAACTTGTCTGTTAACGATTCTTCTTGGGTATTGGATACCGGCTGTGGCTCACATATTTGCAATGATTTGCAGATGATGGCAAGAAGTAATATGCTAGATGGTGAAGAAACAATCCTAAGGATGGGCAATGGGGCAAGAGTTGCTGCTAAAGCTATTGGGACTGTTTATCTAGCATTGAATAATGATGTAAAGATTTGTCTATCAAACTGTTTGTATGTTCCGGATTTAATAAAAAACATTATTTCTATTCCAATATTGGATAAGGAAGGTTTTAAGTTTGTCATTGAAAATGGAAAATGTTCTATTTTCAAAGACACAACTTTTATTTATTCTGGAAATTTGACAAATGGGTTGTATACCATTACACCACAAAGTCCCATCCTAACCATTCAACAAAATAAAAGGAAATTAGATAATCATAGTTCATTCACAATTTGGCATGCTAGATTAGGTCATATATCCGAAAAACGGATTCACAAATTGGGACCTAAACTCGACCTTAGGGGAGAGGATAGGTTGCCTACATGTGAGTCATGTCTTAAAGGTAAAATGACTAAATCACCATTTGTTGGACAAGTGGAGCGAGCTAAAGGTTTGTTGGATTTGATCCATACAGATGTTTGTGGACCACTAAACGTTAGTGCAATGGGGAACTATCACTATTTCATAACCTTCACTGATGATTATTCACGGTATGGTTATGTTTACCTATTGAGGTACAAATCTGAAGTATTTGAAAAGTTCAAAGAATTCAGAAATGAAGTGGAGAAACAAATTGGTAGAAATATTAAAGTTCTTCGATCAGATCGAGGAGGTGAATATTTGACTAATGAGTTTCTTGATTATTTAAAAGATAATGGGATTGTCTCACAGTGGACGCCTCCTGGAACTCCACAACTCAATGGGGTTTCAGAAAGGAGGAATCGAACATTGTTGGACATGGTTCGATCGATGATGAGTACCACTGATCTACCTCTTTCATTCTGGGGCTATGCCTTAGAAACAGCAGCATATATTTTGAATAGAGTGCCAAGTAAAGCTGTACCCAGCACACCTTATGAGATATGGTGTGGTAAATCACCCTCATACAAATATTTACGAGTATGGGGTTGTACTGCTTATGTAAAGCAGTTAGTGGGAGGTAAGTTGGATATGAGATCCATCTTATGTAAATTTGTGGGGTATCCTAGAGAGTCTATTGGATACTATTTCTATGATCCCTCTGAACAAAAGGTGTTTGTTTCGAGGAATGCTGTATTCTTAGAGAAAGATTTTATCTCAAAGAATAGCGGAGTCATAGAACTTAATGAAGAACAACCACAAATTCCACTAAGTACCACGGAAAACATACCAGTAGAGACTGGACCATCTAAAACACAACCTCTTCGGAGATCCGAAAGGGTTTCTAGGGCGCCTGAAAGGCTATACCTATTGTCAAAAGACAATGAAGAGGGATTCCTTTTGGATAATGATCCAATAAGCTATGATGAGGCAATGTTGGACATTGACTCAGATAAATGGCAAGAAGCTATGCAATCCGAAATAGATTCCATGTATTCAAACAAAGTATGGACTTTGGTTGATCCACCACAGGGTATTGTACCCATAGGTTGTAAATGGGTTTACAAGCGAAAACGTGGTGTAGATGGAGAAGTAAATACTTTTAAAGCAAGACTGGTTGCTAAAGGTTATACTCAAAAACAAGGTGTTGATTATGAGGAAACTTTTTCACCAGTAGCAATGCTTAAATCTATTCGGATATTGCTAGCCATAGCTGCGTATTATGACTACGAGATATGGCAAATGGATGTGAAAACTGCTTTTCTTAATGGAAATATTAAGGAAGACATTTATATGAAACAACCGCAAGGTTTCATATCCAATGGGAGTGAACAAATGGTTTGTAAACTTCAAAGGTCTATTTATGGACTTAAACAAGCTTCGAGGAGTTGGAATATTCGGTTTGATGAAACGATCAAAACGTTTGATTTTCATAAGAATCCGGATGAACCATGTGTTTATAAGAAGGTTAGTGGGAGTGCAGTTACATTTGTTGTTCTATATGTTGATGACATCCTACTCATTGGGAATGATGTAGGGATGTTGCAGTCAACTAGGACATGGTTGTCAAAACAGTTTTCCATGAAAGACTTGGGAGAAGCATCCTTTATCCTAGGGATAAAAATCTATAGGGATAGATTTAAACGGATGATCGGACTATCCCAGTCGACGTACATAAATAAGGTGCTACAACGGTTTAGCATGGAAGAATCCAAACGAGGATATATTCCAATGAGTCATGGGATTTCTCTTTCTAAGACGATGTCTCCAAAGACACCTGAAGAAAGAGAACGGATGAGTCATATACCTTATGCATCAGCTATTGGTAGCATTATGTATGCAATGTTATGTACAAGACCTGATGTGGCTCATGCACTTAGTGTAACGAGCAGATATCAGTCTAATCCAGGTGAAGAACACTGGAAAGCCGTTAAGATGATTCTTAAGTACTTACGAAGGACTAAGGATATCTTTATGGTATACGGCAATGGAGAACTGAAACTAGAAGGCTTTACTGATTCTGGTTTTCAGTCCGATAAAGACGACTATAAATCCATGTCTGGATACTTATTTACTCTGAATGGAGCAGCAGTTAGTTGGAAAAGTTCCAAACAAGAAACAATTGCTGACTCTACGACAGAGGCTGAATATATTGCTGCATCTGATGCTGCAAAAGAAGCTGTTTGGATAAGGAACTTTATCCAAGGGTTGGGTGTAGTACCATCCGTTGTTGATCCAATAATGATTTATTGTGATAACAATGGGGCTATTGCGCAAGCAAAGGAGCCAAGATCTCATCAAAAATCCAAACACATTATGAGGCGATACCATTTGATTAGAGAAATCATTGGTAGAGGCGATGTCGTGATGGAGCGAGTCGACTCAGCAGAAAATATAGCAGACCCCTTAACTAAACCCTTATCACAGAAAGTGTTCGAAGGACATCTTGAGAAGATGGGTCTTAGATACATGAGTGATTGGAACTAGGGCAAGTGGGAGATTGTTAGAGTAGGGTACCCGGCGTTCCAATCTAATTGGACGTATTCTACTTGTAAATACAGTCTATTGGAATTATATTATGAATAAGGCATTTCTTTATCTTAAGAGAAAGCATTTATCTTATAATTGCACTTAAGATAAAATCCCTAGATCACTTATGGTTATAAGGTATGGTTGCGCATAGAGATGGTGATCATGGAACATACCTTGAAAGCCGTGATCTTAAATACAGTTCCAAGTCGATGGATGTTTCGAGATGGGATATCGAATAATCCATAAAAGACTTGCACATAGTTTGTATGCTTGTTGGACAAGAATGTTGCATTCCATCAACATTAGCGTAAGACGTAAGTACATTTATGTGGGTGCTTGTTAGAGAACAAGTTCACTGAACATGACCGTATGAAAATTCTTAATGAAGAATTTATTCAGTCGAATAAGAATTTTCATGTTACAATAGTACATGACTAATCCTAAGACTTGAGGCACAATGGTAACTTTGTGCATATTACATTCTACTTTGATTTATCCTTTTGGTAGCTAGCACTATCGTTTAAAGGGATAAGTTGGGTATTATGTTAATATGTATGGAAGTTTGTTAGTGGCCAATAAAGGATTCGACACTTATGAAGATAAGTGAATTTCCTATGTGTTTCATAGTTATTAATCCAAAGTCCTTGGCCAAGGCAGAGATGAATAGTGATTCATAACCGGGTTAATAAACATGAAATAGAATCATAGTTATTAAGTCAATTTGGGTTTCGACAAAATCATACCCAAGACTTAATCGGGAAATTAGATGTCGAAAGGATTTTACATGTATGGAGTTGTAATCGGAATAGGTTTACTCGCTATTCACTTAATACTAGATTCATGATACTTGCTAGGTGTTACCATGATATGTGGGTTCATGAATTAAGGGGTTAATTCTTGAATAAGAGTTAATAAGATTTAACTCAAATTACAAAGTGTTGTAAACCCACTACTAGTATTAATAGTGAACCTAAAAGGTCACACTAATTATGAACAAAGGTAAAGATTGTATTTCTAATGGTTAGAATTAATTGATAAATATCTAATTTGATTAGATGTCAATTAAAGGAATATATTAATCAATAAGATTGATTAATTACATTTTGGATATTACTTTAGTAATTAAAGTAATTACTAAATTAATAAAGTTGAATTTTAAAATAGGATTTTAAATTTCAAATCCAAAATAATAATAATATGATTATTATAAGATTGGGAAAATGATATAATAATAAAGTCTTGAGAAAGATTCTCAAGATTTATTATCCAATTATTATTTATATCTTTAAATATGATTTAAGGATTAAAATAAGAAATATGATTATAATAAAATGGTTGTTAATGGTTGTTTGAACTACTTAACATATCTTATTATTTTCAAAGTCAATGGTTAGTAAATACTATTTAAATAAAATTTGATTTTATTTAAATATTACTAAATATTGATTATTTTATGCTAAAATGTTTAGTATAAATAGATGCAAAATGTTTGCAAAGATGTGAAGTGATTTTGTGAGAAAATCAAAGAGAGAAGAAAGTGTTCTTCATATATTTCAAGAAAGTGTTCTTGATAATTCCCAAATTATATCTATATATATATATTCCTATACAAGAAAACCGAGACATTTCTACTAGCGAAGAAAGGTCGTCGGAACCGGGCTTCATAGGGTGGATACGATTAGAGGGAAGACATTTGGATTCCTAAAGCGAGTAACCTCAAGCCGTTGAAGTTACAACCGGGAACCGATTCCCACAATCCACATCTTTGTTGAAGGAGTTCAAGACACTCGGTAAATATTTCGTATTAGTATTTACTTTATTATAACAAATCAAAATTTGTATATGATGCATATTTTAAAGATGACGATCTGTTAATTCGCAATTAGTATGTACGGGTGTTGTATTTATACGATAAATACTTACTTTAAAAATTTTAAATTCCGCTGCGTACAGCCCGTACGGTACTAACGAACCCAACAAAACCTCCGCTGGGTAATTGAGCGGTTTGATGCAGGATTATATGATATTGCAAAACTGCGTCAGTATCTCCTTCACAAGATCCAAAAAAATCAGTTCAACCCTGCCATTGCCAGTGACCACATTGACGCCGATGAAGATGAGAAGGAGTTCTGCGAGCAGCTCCTTATATCAGCTGGCACCGAGTTGGGTTATGCTAACATGCCTCCTTTGAATAAAGACAAAGAAGCTCGCCTCCGGCGTTCTTTTGTGGATATGCTTCTGGAGACAGAGAAAGAAAAAAGGGCGGAGCTGGCAAACATTTATGTGAAGACTTTGGCTGAAGTAAATATCATGGAGGAGATTGAGAGAATGAGCCCAGAACAACTGCGAAAGGCAGTTTTGGCTTTTTGGAGAGGAAGATCTCGGAATTGTCTCAAAAAGGTAAAAGTCCATCGGTTATCGAGGAGCGCGGGACCCATGAACAAGATCCCATTCTGGATGAGTATATTCCAGTTTCTCTTACAGAGGTTGAGATAGCTGCCAAGGCTGAAAAGGACCGGGTTTTTGAGATTATCAGTAGAATCATGTATGAGCGGGCTGCTGGCGATGAAGTTGAAAAGCCCTCGGAGGCCAAGAAGATTGAGGACACCGAGATCGATAAAGATGCAGGAGTCTCGAAGGGAACTGAAGCAAGTCCTTCGGGAAAAGATGCTGATGATGGGGCGGCCTCTTAGTTTGTTATGTTTTTCCGGTATTTGTT
>BKCP01004406.1:147861-176928 GCA_008636005.1 Striga asiatica | reverse complement strand
AAGTGCTCTTGGTATGTTGAGGCACTTAGTTTTGTATATTTGACAGTAGTCGTAATAGCTTCGAACGATGTTTTGCTTTTGAATGAAAGTGTCTGGAACTCGGATTAAGTTTTAGCTCATAGTTACCTTCGAACTCGGATTCTCTTAATCATGTCTGACTTTGAATTTTAAAGATGCCGGCCTTATAAGATGTACCCGAGATCATATGTACCATAAAAGATTGTACAAAAAACTTCCAAGTTTTCAAGTTTTATTAATGTGACTTATCTCCGAAAGCAATATTCAGCACGTTATTCAAGTCCTGCCGAACTTTTCTAAGTATTGACATATGGGAAAGTCAGTTTATTGAGATAGTTTCATCAACTACTTTTTGAAGTCGAGGAAACATGGAATTATACCTTATTCAAGTCGGTTTCCAGGCTTTGAATTTAAAGGCATAATTTCTTGCTTTTATATTGCACCCTTTTAACCTTCTCAAGTTATCGAGCTTAACTAGACGAAGATTAATGGGTTAAAGAGGAATGTCTTGCCGAGTTATTCAGCTCGGTTAGGATCAAGACTATCCATTTTATTTTAAGTATCGATATTAGTCTTGTCCAAGTAAGCAAGCTCGGCTATATAAAGACTAACATCACACCAAGTTTATAGCACTCGGTCGGGAAAGATTTTAAGAGACTAAAAAGCACACAATTTTTCTTATGTTCATCAAAAGAGTGTACAGAGTCATATATACAATATTAACAACTACTGGAAATATTTTTTCAAATACACAGCATTCCAGGGGTACTGAAGAGCGATCCCTTCTGAGTTTGCAAGTCGATAAGTACCTTTAGGGAGTATTTGAATTATCTTGAATGGTCCTTCCCATTTCGGTTTCAAAGGCCCCGAATCGGGTCCAGTTATCCTTTTAAGTACAAGATCACCTACTCGAAATGAACGAGGTTTCACACGCGAATTGACATACCTTTCACTTCTCTGTTTATAAGCAGTATTCTTGAGATCGGCTTGCAAATGAGTTTCGTCTATGAGATCCAAATTGCTTCTAAGATTATCCGAGTTAGTTTTGTCATGAAAATGTGTTACTCGGTATGTTGGAGATCCGAGTTCAACGGGTACAATGGCTTCTGACCCATAGGTAAGGGAAAAAGGTGTTTCCCCGGTTGCATGACAAACTGTGGTTCTATAGGCCCATAATACAGTTGACAATTCTTCAGGCCAAGCGCCTTTCGCTGCATCAAGTTGGGTTTTGAGGCCATCTTTGATTAGCTTGTTGATCGCTTCAACTTGTCCATTGGACTGAGGATGATATGGGGAAGAGAAGAAATGTTTGATTTGATATTCTTCACAGAAGGCCTCCAATATTTTTCCTTCAAATTGTCGACCGTTATCAGTAATAATAGAACATGGAATGCCAAATCGGCAAACAATTGATTTCCAGATGAAATCAATAACTTTCTGTTCGGTAATTATAGCTAACAGTTCAGCTTCAGCCCACTTTGTGAAATAATCGACAACAACAATAGCAAATTTCACGCTTCCCTTTCCAGTTGGGAGTGGACCAATTAAATCGATTCCCCATTTTGCAAATGGCTAAGGACTATATACCGACTTTAGAGATTCTGGAAATTGATTAACATTAGGCGTGAATATTTGACACTTTGGGCACCTCCGAACCCAATTCATAGCATCCATTTTCAGAGTTGGCCAATAGTATCCTTGTCGGAGTATCTTATATGCTAATGTTCGCGCACCATTATGATTTCCACAGACTCCTTCATGAACTTCTTCAAGAACATACTTTGATTCTTGCTCAATCAAGCATTTCAAGAGGGGAACAGAGTATCCTCTCTTATAAAGAATGCCATTGTCCAACGTGAATCGAGCCGCTCGTATTCGGAGTGATCGCGCTGCTTTTGGGTCTTGTGGTAAGGCCACTGTTTCTAGATATGCGATAATCGATGTCATCCAAGTCAGAGTTTTCTGAAACTCGGTATTCATGACTTCAATAACCGACGTAGACGGCAACTCCTGATAACCGACTTGAACATACTCGACATCCTCGATCCCAGTACTTGATGCCAATTTTGAAAGTGCGTCAGCTGGGATATTCTGGGAACGAGGAATGTGTTCGATTTCCAAATTAAACCGGGACATCCTCTGCTTTACCAGCTTCAAATATGGCGCCAGGCGGGGTTCTTTGACTTCAAATTCTCCAAGGATTTGATTCACCAGTAATTGAGAGTCGGAGAACACCTTAAGTTTGCTGACGTTCATGGATTCCGCAAGATTTAGCCCAGAAAGTAAGGCTTCATATTCAACTTCATTATTGTTGCGGGAAAAAGGAATTTGACAGAGTGACAAAAGGTTCGATTGCAGGGATCAATCAAAACGATACCTCCACCGGCTCGATGCCGAGTTAATGAACCATTAACATATAAAGTCCAGAACTGTTCTTCATTAACAGCTTCTATGGCAGGAGTGAACTCGGCAATAAAGTCAGAAATGACTTGAGCTTTGATGGCAGTTCTAGGTTGGCAATGAATATCATACTGACCAAGTTCAATTGCCCATTTTACCAGTCTTCCCGAGGTGTCGGGTCGATGAAGAATTGACTTTAAAGGATAAGATGTAAGCACCGTGATAGAATGTTCCTGAAAATAAGGACGTAATTTCCGAGCCGAAGTTACAAGTGCGTACGCTAGTTTCTCCATGGGCGGATATCGTAACTCGGCTTCGTGTAATGCTTTACTTATGTAGTAAATTGGATGCTGTTGTGACTCTTTTTCTCTAATGAGAACAGCACTGATTGCAGCGTCACTTACTCCCAGATACAAATACAGCATTTCTTCAGGCACCGGCTTTTGCAAAATCGACGGTTGAAGGAGCGTTTCTTTAATCTTATTCAAAGCTTGTTGACATTCTTGAGTCCATTCAAAACGTTTTCCTTTCTTTATAGATTCAAAGAAAGGTTTGCAATGATCCGTTGATTTAGAAATGAATCTATTCAAAGCAGCAAGTCGGCCAGTAAGTGCCTGAACTCCTTTTACCGAGGTAGGGGGTGTTAAGTCCAAAATGGCTTTTATTTTGAGGGGATTTGCTTCAATACCGCGTCGGGTCACCATATAGCCTAGGAACTTACCGGATTCGACGCCAAAGGTGCATTTCTTTGGGTTCAACACCATAGAATAAGCTCTAAGGATGTTAAACATCTCTTGTAAATGACCGACATGATCAACGGCGTGGACCGACTTGACTAACATATCATCAACATAAACCTCCATGGTGAATCCGATAAGTTGAGCAAACATCTTGTTCACCGGCCTTTGATATGTGGCCCTAGCATTTTGAGGCCAAACGGCATCATCGTATAGTAATATAAACCTCGGGCTGAATAAAATGACGTATGCTCCGCTTCTTCAGGATCCATTGGAATCTGATTGTAACCCGAATATGCATCCATGAAACTCATCAATTCATGTCCTGAAGTAGCATCCACCATATAATCAATATGTGGTAGCAGATAACTATCTTTTGGGCAAGCTTTATTCAGGTCGGAGAAGTCAATACAAAGTCGCCATGCCCCCGTGCTCTTTCTGACTAGCACAGGATTAGATACCCAAGTCGGGTATTTGGTTTCTTGAATGAATTTGTTATCAATCAATTTCTTGACTTCTTCTTCCAAAGCTTTCTGTCGATGGACCGAGTTTACGTCGCTTTTGCACTACTGGTTTTATCGCCGGGTCCAAATTTAACCGATGAGAAGCCACTTTGGGATCAATCCCTTTCATGTCCTCATGTTTCCAAGCAAAAACATCCATGTTTGCTTGGAGAAATTGAATAAGTTGCGTCCGGATCGGTTCTTGAAGATTGGCCCCAATTCGAAGAGACTTCTCGCCACTAGGATCCTTCATGAAGATTATTTCAATGTCTTCATATGGTTCGGCTCGGTCTATTTTGTTCTTCTCTTTAAATTGAGCTCGGGGATCAAGTTCATCTTCTTCATTTATTGGTGCTTTCCCGGGACGTCTCCCATGATCTCGAGCCAAATCCTCGGGACATAACGTGCTCACAGTATCCGACATCTTGGGTTCTCCTACTTCCATCTCGGTCTCAGTAATTCCAGATACCGAGTTCTCGTATCTTCGAGTTTTTACATATTCTCTTGGGGCTTTTTCTACCATATGAACTGGTAAAGGTGGTTAATGCCAAGGTTTTATGTAACGCCCCGCCTTAACTTAATTATCAGAGTGCGTTTACAAGACATATTTTAAAATAGTTTGAGAAAATGATTCGGAGCGTTACTAAAACATTTATTTTATCTTTTAGAAATCCGTTATGACCGTTTAAAAATTTACAACAAAAACGGATTTACATAATATACAATCCGACTATAAAATCGGATCAAAAGTCAAAGTTTGTCAAACAGTAAATTCAGCGGAATATAGCGTGGTAAAATATACAACAGAATATTTAACTTCGATCCACCCGTCAACTTCACAGCTCCGGACCGACTTCGTGACCTGAAAAATTATATAAAAATGGGGTGTGAGTACCACTGTACTCCGTAGGAACTCATACTAAAGTAAACAGCAATAATAATAGTAACATCATGATCAAAAGCATATAACATAACCGTGAATTTCCTGGTCAACAGTATAAACCGGACCCGGACCCAGACCCGTGAATCTACCGGCTGCCATGATATAATGATAATGATAATAATAATGTTTGCCAGAATCCATGTGCACATACTAGTGGTAGATGATGCCACTAGAACTTAGAACGGAATTATGGCAACCTGAACCGGCCAACATCCATTCCAAGCGGAAAACATGATTGACATACCTTGAACATGATATCGTAATTATAATCAATGTAATACCCAGTCTGAGTCCCCACCTGTACGGTAGATATGAAACTGGAAGTGCTGATAGTCGTGAACTGATCAAACTGTAACATAATATAAACATTTACTAAGTACTATGCTCAGATTAATAAATTTAACTGTTAAGATGCTCGACTCGACTTAATATGATATCCGGATATAACGGAAAACATTAAGGGTTCACAAAATATTTTTAAGTCCGGAAATTACACTGATATGCTTAATTGATCTGGTTCGGCTCGGAAAATAATTTAAATTTCAGAATGAGATTCGGACTGAAAATTACGAACCAAAACAGACTCGAACCGCCGGCTAAACTGGCCGGTTCTCTAACTGAATAAACCGGGTCGGCCTGGATCGGACCGGGTTGGACCCGGTTCACACTGGACCGGGTGGTCATGGGCTGGCTGGGCTCGGTCCCGTGCCGGGCCTGCTGGAGCCATGGCACGGCACTAGACACGGGCTAGGTGTGACCGGGCCTCGGCACTAGGCGCTGCTGGCGCGGGCAGTGCGGCTGGCACTGGCCCTGGCACTGGCCGAGCGCGAGGGACACGGAATAGACATGTACCCGGGCTGACTGGGCACTGGGCGTGCGGCTGGCACGACCCAGGTGCGGCTGGCGCGAGGGCTGACGCGACCAGACCTTTCTCGCGCGTCTCGGGTGCGACTGAGGCTTGTCAGGGCGCTGTCGGGCAACCCTGGGCACGCGGGCGTGCTGTTGGGCACGTCCCGGGCTAACTGACTGCTCGGGCGTGCGGCTGGGCACGTCCCGAGGCCCCTGAACCCTACCCGGGTTCACTGAGGCATGGTATGACACACTCGGGTGCGCTGTTGGCACGACCCGAGGTCACTGAGCGTGGCACAGGCGACTGGCGCGGGGTCGCGCATACATGACCCTGGGACAGCATGGCCGCTAGGTGCGGCGCATGTCCGTGACCGGCCCTTGCCGGCCTTGCGGCTACTTACCTTGATCAAAATGACATCCTTTGACATGATTAACATATTTATATGTACATGAATCTGAGGGTCATGATAAGAACATGAAAATTGATGTGATTGGCCACGGCGTGCGCGATAGGCGCGTCCGACGGCCCTGAACGTGTACCCTCGACCAAACATGAATTTTTCTCATGCAACATGAGTTACTGGACCATAATTTATCATTTAAAGGCTGTTGGAACATAAATGTCCCTAACAAGTTGATCACAATGAAAGATACCCTAGTAGGGTAAGACACGACCCGTGGGCGCGTGCTACGTGCACGGTCCACTTCCTTTGGCCATTTCATCAACAAATCGACAAATTATCTCGGGCTATCTTTTAAGACTAAAAATATCACATTAAATAAAGACTAATGATGCATGGTTTGCTCGAGAGAAGTCGTCTACATAAAGAGATGAGTTGATATGGTCCTAATATGCACACCCGAGAGTATTTTCGAAAATTACATGAACTTAGACCTATAATTGGAACTTGGTATGATATATATAACATCATAACAGGGTTAGAATCATATTACCCTTTGATTGCCCGAAGGAACTTGACAAGATTTTGGTGTTGGTTCGATCCTTTTCTCTTTCTCGCGCGCGTACGTGAAGTTGGATTAATAAATCTTAATCTTGCTTATAGTTTGCTTAAGGTATGTTTAGGAAATAACTTAGGTAATATGCTGAAATTATGTACCAAAACTTTGATTTATAGGCGTGAAAATGGAGCAAAATGAGATAAAAGCTCACGGCCAATGAGCTCGTGCCATTTGCCGCATCCTAGGGCCACGAGGTGTCCTTTTGATGGCTTAGTCACCTCCTACTTGGCACAAAAAGGCCACTTGTGCTAGGAATGGATAATTCACGTGACTTTGCCCCAAATTTCCATCCACTTGAGTTTATTAATTAGCTAAGCACGCTTAGGGCTTGATTATGCGCGATTACCCTAGATTAAGGCGTTTAGGGAGAAATTATGCACCATAGCCGTGCAATGACCAATGTTTAAGGTTATATGATGATTAAATGAATCACTTAAGCTTAAATGAACATAATTGATGTACTTAAGGAATCATTAAGTACAATTATGCTCACGATCACGCACGATTAGCGCGAGATTAACACATTTATCGCTCGATTAAGTACAATTTGATTCGATAATATTTTTATCGAGCGATTGAACATAAATTGACTTATACTTTGAATATTTAATGATCCCAAGAATGATATGAACATTACGAACTAAGTACGTAATTTACATTAAGTCAAAATGGGCTATTACATTTTACCCGTACCATTCCGCGAGCTTCGTATTGGTCTCCATAGTGGGATCCTTCTCCATTATTGGTGGGAAACTTCAATGCATAATGAAAAATAGAAACTGCAGCATGAAGTTTATAAAGAGCAGTTCTTCCCACAATGGCATTGTAATCATTTTTTAGATCCATGACTTTGAACGTTTCCATAATTACTTTTGAAGCTGGTCCGGGGGCCCCAAACTGAATAGGCATAATGATCTCACCAAGTGTTGTGGTAGTAGTGCCATTGAAACCTTGCACTTGGTCAGTACACGACTTTAGCTCAGCAGGGTCAATTCCGAGTTGCTCAAATGTTCGAAGCATGAGAATACTCGATTATGCACTAGTATCTACCATGATCCGGTGTACTGGTATTCCGCAAATTGGAGCCGTACCAATGGATCCGAATGAGGGTGAGCAAAGTAACTTGCGTCATCCACATTAAAGGTAATTGGACAATTATTTCGAGCATTAATCTTATCTCGGAGGTCGGTCGTTAAGACCGTTTTTCCTAAGTTATAAGCTTGTCGGGTATAAGCCTTCCTTTGGCGTTGTGATTCTAAGGTTTTGGCACTACTGTTGTTAACTCGAGGAAAATTATGTAAACTCGGAAGATTAGAATAACCATGTTGCCCTATCGAAGAGGGCAATGGATCATTCTCTTTCGAATTTACCATAAGTACCTCTTTATCACTTTGTCTTATACACTTAGGATTGACAGAACGATCATCATCTTCTTCGTCATCAGGAAGTTCAGAGATCCGACCTTTACGTTTATAGTCTCCTGCCCTGGCGAATCGCTGGACTTGTGGATGTCCGATGAGCCTCAATAGTGCAGAAAGCAGACCAAGGCATTCGTTGGTATCATGCCCAGTCGACTTATGGTATGAACAATACTTTGTTTTGTCAAGTTTATTTTTGGGGGTCCTCACAGGTCGAGGATCCGGCAGAATCCCCTTCCCCTTTAATTCTTCAAATATAGTTGCAGCTCCCGTAGAAAACATTGTTTGATAACTTGATTTCATTTCATTAAGATACTTAACCCGTGCTTCTCTGACTTTGGGGTCATTAGCATTACCAAACCGTGACTTGTTTGGCCTAAACACCTTATTCTTCTTTTTTCTCGACTCTGGCTCTAGTTCTGACTTGATTGGGGCAAAATCAAGAGCAAGAACCGACATTGATTCCTCGGCAATAATATGTTGTTGAGCTCGAGCCAAAAAATCCTGAAAAGAAGTCGGTTTATTCTGGTATATGCTCCAACGGAACAGAGAATTCGGCCTCAATCCGGCTATTGCTGTAATCAACAATGTCTCCGGGTGACAAGGCTCCATGTTCTGCACTCATTATTAAACCGAGTGATGTAATCTCTAGCACTTTCATTCTCCTTTTGCACAATATTAGTGATGGACTCCTTAGGGATTAAAGATACTCGGGCCCCAATAAAATGAGATCGAAAAGCAGTTTTCAATTGTTGCCATTTAAAAATAGAGCACCGAGGCAAGGAGTGATACCATTTCTGGGCACGAGGTCCCAGAGTTAATGAGAACATCCGACATCTAAGAGCGTCGGTTGCCCCGTGTAGGTCCATCCATGAAGTGTATTGACCAAGATGTGCATCAGGATCCAAGGCACCATCATACAAGCCGATTTGCGGCACCTTAACTTTCCCCGAAAGAGGTTCCATGGTCAAGTAAGGGGCAAGTGGAGTATCTGCTTCTATATGAACGTTACTTGAAACAGGTCCCTACTAGGTGGCTCATCAGGATCATCATACCGAGTTTCTAGCTCGGCAATTCTCTTCCTCAGCGTTTCCAACTCATCTGACTCACGTCTCGCTCGATTTCGCTCAAGAACGTGACGTAATTCGTTATTCTCACGCCTAACTCGATTTCTTTCAATGGTGTGGCGTAAGTCAGCTGGTCGAACTCGCTGTGAGGTTGTCGGCGGCGATGGCGCCGGTTGTTGGCGACGACGTCCTGAATGACTTTCAGCAGTCATGTCAGGAGGTAAGTCACCTTCACCATGATGTGTATTAGCAGGAACTACGCCACGGCTAGGTGCAACCGTATTTCGGTGAGATTCATACGTTCGCGGTTGTGATGTTGCATGGGACGTAGTAGGATTGTTATTGTGCTGTTGAAGCGGTGTCGTTTGTTGACGTACATGTGGATATGGAACAGGAGTTTGACTAGGAACAGTTACTACTGGTCCTGTTCTTGTTTGCGTTACAAAAATTGAAAGATTTGAAGAAATTTTGGGTCGTTGAACAACACAGAATAGTCGATTGTCATGGAAGGCGCAGTCGTTTCTCCCGTAGTTGGAAGAGGATTACGACTGGTCCCTGCCTCTAGATTTCGCTCGTGGCACCCAGAACTTGACATATTAGATCCGCCTGGCGAAACGCGTTGAACACGCACAACAAGTAATTTTAGTGATTGAATCGAAGATTAACCTCAAATATGATATGAGGCCCTCCTTTTAGCGCCAAACTGTTGTTGTAAGAAATTAACAACTCGAAAATAACAAACAGCAAGGTGTGTTTAAACGAAAATAAACATAAAAGTGTATATTATTGATAATTGCGCATTAGTACAGGAAGTCGGTTTTTTTGTTCTTGACCGAGATCATTTCAAGTCCATGTACAATGTGCCGAAAAAAAGAAAAGATCCTCGTACAGTTATGAATTCTGTTATTTATAGTACGGTCTGATTTTGTCATTTTGTCCAAGTTGGATAAGATCACCTTTCATGTTGAGCAGCTTTGTTTCAAACGGTGTGTAATGGCCTTGGGGAACATCAATGATTGTTGTTTGATGTGTTGGCCCAATTGGAAATATGCAACACCTCCTGCTTGGAAATTCGATCTTCTTTTGATATATATCGGATAAGTAATTTCTTTGAATATGTCGGTTAATGGCGCTTAGACTGGAGTCGGTGCTTCTGGTTAAGGATATGTCGGTAGTTCCATAGATAGCCAAGTTGTTGAGAAGTCGGTATTTTGATGAAGTCGGTATTTATCCTCCTTCTTGACCGACTTGAATATAGTTTGTTGTATTTCACAAGTTATCAGGTGAAAAGCAATGAAATAAACATAATCTCTGAGGCTAAATCATGCGAAACCAAGTTGGTCATCAATATTAATTTATTATTTTTCTTATTTATATTTATTTTATTTGGCCAAGTGTACAATATTGTGTTTGATTACATTATTATGCATTGGAGATAATTTTTTAGATTTAATGTTGTGAACTTAACTATTATCTTATGTGGTTCACAATCCATCTAGTTAATTGACATTTGTCAAATTTATGTAACTATAACATTTATACATTGGAGATGCTCTTAGGGACACATTTTTTTATTTTCTCTTCCGGATCACTCTTCCGGATTTGGTGATGTTCCAAAATCCAAATCCCCTATACAATATTTATTTCTGACAATCACAAACTACTTCCTTTATTTCTTTGTTTACCAAAACATATAAATTACAAGTACAGCATCATAATATGCTTCAGTTTTGCTATGAAGCCAACAGTTGGCTCCATAGTGGAGCCAACTTTCTATATACAACAAATAAACCTACCATATTCTCTGATTACTTAAATAACATTAATATAACTTTATTAATATGGTAGGTTTATTTGTTATATTTATATTTATTTTATTTGGCCAAGTGTACAATATTGTGTTTGATTACATTATTATGCATTGGAGATAATTTTTTAGATTTAATGTTGTGAACTTAACTATTATCTTATGTGGTTCACAATCCATCTAGTTAATTGACATTTGTCAAATTTATGTAACTATAACATTTATACATTGGAGATGCTCTTAGGGACACATTTTTTTATTTTCTCTTCCGGATCACTCTTCCGGATTTGGTGATGTTCCAAAATCCAAATCCCCTATACAATATTTATTTCTGACAATCACAAACTACTTCCTTTATTTCTTTGTTTACCAAAACATATAAATTACAAGTACAGCATCATAATATGCTTCAGTTTTGCTATGAAGCCAACAGTTGGCTTCATACCAAAACCGTAATATGCTTTCATATCATTCCATGCTTTTATAGCAAATCCTAGTAGAATCTGTAAAAATAGAATGTAATAATGAAAGTTGGCTTCATACCAAAACCGTAATATGCTTTCATATCATTCCATGCTTTTATAGCAAATCCTAGTAGAATCTGTAAAAATAGAATGTAATAATGAAAGATTGTTGGATAGTAATAAATTCAAGCACCTGCTATGTATAAGCATTTATTTAATTTATTTATCCAAATAATTAAACATGAGTTGGGCCGTAAACGGCCCATATTGAGGGCCACCCATATATACTAGTAGGGCTGCAAATGAGTCGAGTCGAGCCGAGCATTGGCCTTATCGAGCAGAATTGATTTTTTTTTTTTAGCTGCTCGAGCTCGATTTTTTAGGCTCAAGCTCGACTCGATAAGAAAATACAATGACTCGAGCTCGACTCGAGTTCAACTCGATAACAATGGCTCGAGCTCGACTCGATAAGAAAATATAATTGCTCGAGCTCGGCTCGAGCTCGACTCGATAACAATAGCTCGAGCTCGGCTCGAGTTCCGTTCGAAAATTTTCAAACAATTTTGTCAAATTATATATATAGAAGGGGTATTTTAATAATTTACCATATATCTCGAGCCGCTCGCGAGCCACTCGACAATGTAAAATATGGGCTCGAGCTCGACTCGAGTTCGTGCTCGAGCCGCTCGAGCTGGACTCGAGTTTGGTCAAACTCGAGCTCGAGCCGAGCTTTGACTCGAGCGGCTCGACTCATGTGCAGCCATAGTCCAGAGATATGCTGTTTAGCCCATGGGCTAGTATCCTAGAGCATCTCCAATGCTCAATGTTGTAGTGGCAAATTACATTCCACATTAACACATTTATTAATATCACAACTTTTCATCCTCCAATGTACAATGTGATCACAAATATTGTGATGATGTGGACATAATTAATGTCTAGAATGTAGAGAAGAATGTGGTTCATCCACATTCTCCTCCACACTCTAGTTAGCCAATGAAGATAAGAGAGAGAATTACTATTACCATTTTTAAATTATTTAATTATTTGATTAAATTTATTAACTCATATTAAAATTTTAATATTTGGTAAGTAGATAATATTGTAACTTGATTACATTGTGCATTGAAGATGATTTTTTAATTTAATAGTTGTGAACTCAATATTTATCCTACATGGTTCACAATCTATTTAATTTTTTGACATTTGTCAAAATTTATCCTACTACAATATTAGAGCATTGGAGATGCTCCTACGTACATTTGTATTTAAATGCTCTTTAACCATGAATTTGATGTGTCGCATTTTTGCCATTATATTATCAGTAGACATGAAGATCACTGTAAACAATATTGTGGATAATTTCTGGCTTTATAACAAAGTAAAAAGAAAAAGGAAAGTGTAATTGTCAGCAAAGCCATTTTTCTTGCCTTTTCTTTCCTGTTCTTTTGGTAAAATCAATTATAATTAGCAACAGCAAAGGAAATAAATCTTCCACTACATTCTATACTGCTTGTGAATTTCTATGTAAACTAGTATGTACCCGTGCGATGCACGGTGGGCACGTTATTTAAAACATATTGAAGTACTTATTTTAAATATAATTTATTAAAATTAACATCTAATTATGGAAACAAAAATTAAAAATTAAAAAGAAATCATATATTATTAAAAACTTCTCTGTACACAACATTATTTGTTTGATTTGGGGGCAAATCATGTTCACCACATATTAGAATTTTCAGACCCCTTCTGTTGGTGACACGCGAAACAGCAACATATAACTGGTCATGACTGAAAACTGGTTTCTTCAATAATAAACCAACGTGTGATAAGGATTGACCCTGGCTCTTGTTAATAGTCATTGCATAAGAAACCACGATAGGGAACTGCCTTCGTTGAAACTTAAAAGGTACTCTTGCATCCGAAGGAGTTATCGTCATTCGAGGTATCAACACTTTATCCCCTGCATGGTTGCCTGTAAGTATCCTACATTCTAGGATATGATTGGAGAGTCTTGTTACAACCAAACGTGTCCCGTTACACAATCCCATAGAATGATCCATGTTCCGCAACAGCATAACCGGAGTTCCAACCTTCAAATGCAACTCGTGATTTGGTGTACCAGAACATTTGAGAGAATTTAAGAACTCAGGAGTGTGAATTTCTGACAAGAAGTCAGAATTCAAATCGGATTTACACGTTGTTGATATCCGACTTGATTATATGATTGAGGACGGAGATTAATCACTTTATTAGAGAAATAATCCTCCAGAATAAGGCGAATTTAGGATAAAGTCGATATTCATTGAAAAAATTACCGACTTCTGAAGAATCTCCGACTTCCGAAATTATCAAAGGAACCGACTATCGAGACAGATGCGAGTAGACCGACTTCAATTCAACAAATATTATGACGAAACGAGTCAAGTCTCCTTTCTTCAAACCGACTACCCCACAGTTCAAATATTAAAGCAGTAAATCAACCTGGAAGCATTTGATTGGACCAGCAAAACATCAAAGTAATCATTGATGTTTCCCACCGCTTAAAATGAAGCAGCTCAACATTAAATACGTCCTTATCCATTTCGGGCAAGAAGACAAAAACTATCGTACTATAAATAGTAGAATTTATGATAGTACGAGGATCTTTTTCCAATACATTGAACATGGCTTGAGATGATCTCGGTTGACAATAGAAAACCGACTCTTGTACTCTTGTGACTATATCAAATAAAATCAAATTTTACGTTTATCTCTGTTTTTTCACATCAGCTGTATTTAATTTCAAGTTGTTAATTCTAGACAACAACAGTTTGGCGCTAGAAGAAGGGCCGAACTTCCGATCGGTTGTTTGTCCTGTGTATAAATTATTATAATACACAAATACAATAAGGATGTCAAATTCCGGGCGAAATGAACGTAATCCAGATGTTGGAATCAATCGTCACCCAACTCATACAACTGAAAATTCTGCTGTGCCATCTATGTCAATCGATTATTCCGTTTTGTTTCAAGATCCAGAGTTCTTGAAAAATTTAACTGACTTCATGGCACGAACAAGAATAGAACCAACCGCAGCAGTTAATCATCAACCTCATCCTTCACCTGTTCCACAAAGAAATGAT
This sequence comes from Striga asiatica, assembly GCA_008636005.1. NCBI lineage: Eukaryota > Viridiplantae > Streptophyta > Magnoliopsida > Lamiales > Orobanchaceae > Striga > Striga asiatica. The sequence continues at coordinate 162,574 of BKCP01004406.1, read as the reverse complement.
ATTCCTACTGCGTCACATGCAACTTCTCATCCACGAACACGTGAATCACAACACGGCGTTGCAACTCAAAATCGTGGAGTAGTTCCTATACAGACTCGTATTCCAGAAGCGGTTCGATCAGAGGCTACTGCAGAAAGCCATTCTAGGCGTCGACCACGACAACCAGCTCCTTCGTTACCAGAGACATCTCAACGTAATCAACTATCTGATTTACGGCAAACTCTTGAACAAAATCATATTCGTCGTTAGCAAAATGATTTACGTCGTCTAATCGAAAGAAATCGTTTAAGACGTGAATCAGAGGAGCTGGAGATGTTAAGAAAAAGAATTGCTGAGTTAGAAACTCGGCAAGATGATCATGGGGAATCACGACGACAAATTCCAACGACCGAAGAGACGTATCAAGAGGTTGAGACTCCTTTAGCTCCTCATTTGACTAGGGAGCCTCTTCCAACCAAGGTAAAGGTTCCACAGATTGGCTTATATGATGGAACTTCAGATCCTGATGCTCATCTTGGTCAATATACTTCGTGGATGGATCTTCATGGGGCAACCGAAGCACTCAGATGTCGGATGTTTTCATTGACTTTGGGACCTCGAGCCCAAAAATGGTATCATTCCTTACCTCGGTGTTCAATTTCTACATGGCATCAATTGAGAACGGCTTTTCGATCTCATTTTATCGGGGCCCGAATTTCTCTAATTCCCAAAGAATCAATTGCAAATATTGTGCAAAAAGACGATGAAAGTGTCAAAGACTATATTACTCGGTTTAATGAACGTATAAAAAATATGGAACAATGTCATCCTGAAACGCTGTTGGTCACAGCCATAGCTGGATTGAAGCCAAATTCATTCTTTCGTTGGAGTATTTTTCAGAACAAACCGACCTCGTTTCAAGATTTCCTAGCTCGAGCTCAACAACATATTGTAGCTGAAGAATCAATGTCGGTTCCTAATATTGACTTTCCTTCACTTAAGTCGGAAGTCGGACAAGAGTAAAAAAAAAAGAAAAATAAATTCTTCAAACAAAATAAGTCTCGATTTGGGAATCCTAAGACGCCTGAGGTGCAAGAAGCTAGAACCAAATATCTTAACGAAATCAAATCCAGCTATCAGGCAATATTTTCGGCAGGAGCAGCAACCATATTTGAAGAGCTGAAAGGGAAAGGAATTCTTCCCGACCCTCGACCTGTAAGAACCCCTGAAGAAAGACTTGATAAGACAAGATATTGTTCATATCACAAGTCGGCGGGTCATAATACTGACGAATGCCTTGGTTTACTTTCCGCCTTATTACGACTTATTGGGCACCCTCAAGTCCAAAAGTTTGCCAAAAATGTTGATTATAAGCGAAAGGGAAGATTGTTAGACTTACCAGATGATGATGAAGACGAGGGACATCCAGTTAATCCAAAACGGGTGAGGCCAAGTGATAAAGAAGTATTCATGATGAGCTCAGAAGAAAATAATTCGTTGAAAAATACTGAAACGATTCAACGAGGAGGATACTATAATCCTTACAATTCTCACCATGTTACCCGAGTCAATAACAGTAGCAATACGTCGTTTGAATCACGGCGGCAAGTGAAGGCATATGCTCGAAAAGCTTATAATTTGGGTAAAATTGTTTTGACAACCGACCTCCGAGATAAGATTAATGCCCGAAATAATTGTCCAATAACGTTCAATGTGGATGATGCTAGTTACTTCGCTCACCCACATGCTGATCCTCTAGTAATAACGGCACCCATTTGTGGTATACCGGTACACCGCATACTAGTGGATACAGGGGCATATTCAAGCATCTTAATGTTACGCACGTTTGAGCAAATGGGAATTGATCCAACCGAGTTAAAACCCTGCAAAGATCAAGTACAAGGTTTTAATGGCACAATTACATCAACCCTTGGTGAAATTACTATGCCAATTCGGTTTGGAATCCCTGGACAAGCTTCGAAAGTCATTATGAAAACATTTAAGGTGATGGATCTTAAAAATCAATATAATGCCATCATTGGAAGGACAGCTCTATATAAACTTCGTGCAGCTGTCTCGATCTTTCATTATGCTTTGAAATTTCCCACCAATCATGGAGAAGGAACTCATTATGGAGACCAATATGAAGCTCGTGGGATGGTATGGGTTAAGCCTTGGCATGAATCATGCGAACCAATGCATATGATGGAGAGTATCAAGAAAAACCAAGAAAACTCAACTCTCGTCAACTCGGAATCAAACAATACCGAGATGGAACTTGACCCAACTATGGAATTAGAAAAACCTAATAATGGTCTGACTTGTGATCGTGGGAAACGTCCAGGAAAAGAATCAATCAAAGAAGAAGATGAACTTGATCCTCGAACTCAATTCAAGGAAAAGAATAAACTTGATCGAGCAGAACCATCAGAAGATGTTGAGACAATTTATGTTGATGATCCGATTTGTAAAAAGCCACTGCGAATTGGGGCCAGTCTCCAAGAACCAATACGTACTCAGCTTATCAAATTCCTTAAAACGAATTCCGATGTATTTGCCTGGAAACATGAAGATATGAAAGGAATTAATCCGAAGGTAGCTTCTCACCGACTGAATCTGGATCCAACGATCAAACCAGTGGTCCAAAAGCGGCGTAAACTTGGTCCTGATCGACAAAAGGCTCTTGAAGAAGAAGTACAAAAATTGATCGATAATAAGTTCATTCAGGAAACAAAATATCCGACTTGGGTATCAAATCCTGTTTTGGTAAAGAAGAGTTCCGGCGCATGGCGACTCTGTATCGATTTTTTCGACTTAAATAAAGCCTGTCCCAAAGACAGTTATCCATTACCACATATCGATTACATGGTTGATGCCACTGCTGGACATGAATTAATGAGTTTCATGGACGCCTACTCGGGATATAATCAAATTCCCATGGATCCTGAAGAAGCAGAGCATACATCTTTTTATTCGGCCCGAGGATTATACTGTTATACCATGATGCCGTTCGGTCTTAAAAATGCTGGGGCCACATATCAAAGATTGGTTAACAAAATGTTTGCCAAGCTTATCGGACATACAATGGAAGTTTACGTCGACGACATGCTTGTTAAGTCGGTACATGGTGTTGATCATGTCGGTCATTTGCAAGAGATGTTCAACATCCTCAGGGAATATTCTATGGTGCTAAATCCGAAGAAATGCACTTTTGGAGTCGTTTCTGGAAAATTCCTGGGATATATCGTGACTCAACGAGGCATTGAAGCAAATCCCTTGAAGATAAAGGCCATTATGGATCTAACGCCTCCCACGTCGGTTAAAGGTGTCCAAGCTCTTACCGGCCGACTTGCTGCTTTAAATCGGTTTATATCGAAATCAACAGACCGATGCAGACCCTTTTTCGAATCTATAAAGAAGGGAAAACGCTTTGAATGGACCAAAGAATGTCAACAAACTCTGGAAAAGCTAAAAGAAACACTTCTTCAAATTCCAACTTTGCAGAAACCAATACCTGAAGAAATGTTGTACTTATATTTGGGAGTAAGTGATGCTGCTATTAGCGCTGTTCTTATTCGCGAAGAAGGACATCAACAATATCCGATTTACTACATCAGTAAGGCTTTACATGAAGCTGAATTGCGATATCCACCAATGGAGAAATTAGCATATGCACTTGTTATCGCAGCTCGGAAATTACGTCCTTACTTCCAAGAACATTCAATAACGATACTTACTTCCTACCCTTTAAAGTTGATCTTACACTGACCTGACACAATGGGCCATTGAACTCGGTCAGTATGATATTCATTATAAACCGAGAACTGCAATAAAAGCTCAGGCTTTATCCGACTTTATTGCCGAGTTCACTCCTGCAATCGAAACAATTAATGAAGATCAATCATGGACTTTATATGTCGATGGCTCATTAACTCAACATCGAGCCGGTGGAGGAATCATTCTGATAGATCCTCAGAACAAGATGTTTTGTCATTCTGTCAAATTCCTTTTCCCGGCAACAAATAACGAAGCTGAATATGAGGCCCTACTGTCCGGATTAAGCCTTGCAGAATCCATGAATGTAAATAAGCTAAAGGTATTCTCAGATTCACAATTGCTGGTGAACCAAGTCCATGGAGACTTCGAAGTAAAAGAACCTCGATTGCTACCATATTTGACGCTTGTAAAATAGGAGATGTCCCGATTCGATATTCAGTTGGAACACATTCCTCGTTCACAAAACATTCCAGCTGACGCTCTTTCTAAACTCGCATCAAGTACAGGATTGGAGGATGTTGAGTATGTCCAAGTCGGTCACCAAGAAATGCCTTCTATTTCTCTCGCTGCAGTCATGAATACCGAGTTACAGAAATCACCGACTTGGATGACACCGATTATAACATACTTGGAAACCGGAGCCTTACCTCAAAATCCAAAAGAAGCTCGAGCCCTTCGAATTCGAGCAGCTCGGTTTACATTGGACAATGGGATCCTTTATAAGAGGGGATACTCTATTCCCCTGTTGAAATGTTTAACTAACCAAGAGTCGAAATATGTCCTTGAAGAGGTTCATGAAGGAATTTGTGGAAATCATAATGGTGCACGAGCATTGGCATACAAAATACTTCGACAAGGATATTATTGGCTGACTTTGAAGATGGATGCGATGGATTGTGTTCGCAAATGCACGAAATGCCAAATATTTGCCCCGAATGTTAATCAGTCTCCAGAATCTCTCAAGTCGATTTATAGTCCTTGGCCATTTGCTAGATGGGGGATCGACATAATCGGTCCACTTCCAACTGCAAGAGGAAATGTTCGATTTGCTATTGTAGCAGTTGATTATTTTACCAAGTGGGCTGAAGCTGAGCCATTAGCTACGATAACCGAACAGAAAGTTATTGATTTTATTTGGAAATCGATCAGATGTCGGTTTGGTATACCGAGTTCAATTATAACCGACAATGGTCGACAGTTTGAAGAAAAACGACTTGAGGCTTTCTGTGAAGAGTATTAAATAAAACACTTCTTTTCTTCACCATATCATCCTCAATCCAATGGACAAGTTGAAGCAATTAACAAGATCATTAAAAATGGTTTGAAAATCCGACTTGATGCAGCAAAAGGGGCTTGGCCTGAAGAATTGCCTAATGTACTATGGGCTTATAGAACGACAGTCAGTCATGCAACAGGAGAAACACCATTTTCTTTAACTTATGGATCAGAAGCAGTCATCCCTGTTGAACTCGGATCCCCTACTTACCGAGTAACGAAGTTTCAAGACGAAACCAACTCGGAAAACTTGAAAGCCAACTTGGATCTCCTAGATGAAACTCGTCTCATGGCAGAACTTAAGAATGCTGCATATAAGCAGAGAAGTGAAAGATACGTCAACTCAAAAATAAAGCCACGGTCATTCCGAGTTGGTGACTTAGTACTTAAAAGAATTACTGGACCAGATCCGGGGCCTTTACAACCAAAATGGGAAGGACCGTTCAAAATCAGTCAAGTACTCTCAAAAGGTACCTACCGACTTGAAAAGCCGGATGGACTTACTCTTCCATATCCATGGAATGCTGTTTATCTGAAGAAGTATTTCCAATGAATGTTCATGATGTAAATATGACTCTGTACACATTTTGATGAATATAATAAAATTGTGTGCTAAAGAGTCTCTTAAAAAGAACCGAGACACTCTAACTCGGTATACAAATAGTCTTTATATAGCCAAGCTTTTAACTTGGACAAGACTAATACTTGAAATTTTTGAAAGATATTTCGAATCTAAACCGAGCTTTATAACTCGGTAAGCTATATCTTTCTGGACCAAACTATTAACCTTCAAATAACTAAGTTCAGTGACTTGGGAAGGTTATGGACAAATTGAAATCTAAATTGGATTGTCTTTAAATTCAAATCCTGAAGATTGATTTGAAAAAGATAATATCCAAATTTCCATCTAAAAAGATGGTGTCCACTTATAAAATTAAGTTTGGCCGACTTCTTAACACTTGAAATATTCAGCAAAAGTAAAATGCCATGCTGGATATAAATTGTGGATGAAAATAATTAAAAAGAGATTTTCATTCATTAAATAAAATTATCTATTACAATGGAAATTATGTGCCTCGACATACCGAGAACACAGCAAAAAAAAAAAACAAAAACAAAGACAAAACAAACGAAAAGAATCAAGTTGACTTGGCTGGGTCATTAGTCTTCTCGGTCGGATTTTTCGAAGATTGACTCACCATTGGATCCTCCTCATCCTTAGCTGCATCATCCTTTGTAATCTGCTCATACATGATACGGCTGATAATGTCGAAAACTCGATCTTTCTCAGCCTTTGCAGCTTTCTCAACTTCGGTGAGAGTCACCGGGATGTGTTTGTCCAAAACAGCATCGTCTTCACCAACTCCAGGCATCTCAGTAGCAACTGGCTCGTCAACTTTCTGAGATAACTCAGCAACTTTCCTTTCCAGAAACGCTATCACAGCCTTACGAAGTTGCTCATGAGTCATCTTCTCGAGTTCTTCTTCCATATTCACCTCGGCCAAGGTTTTAACATACACATTAGCGAGCTCTGACTTCTTCTCTTTTTCGCCCTCGAGCACCATATTGACAAAAGATCGACGAAGACGAGTCTCTCTTTCTCGGTTCGATACAGAGGCCTGAGAACTTTCTACTTCAGCTCCAATAGAAGCGAGGAGTCCTTCACAAAAGTTTTTCTCGTCCTCATCGGCTTCAATATGAGTAGTTGCGATGGAGGGATTGAAGTTATGACTCTTGATCTTATGAAGGAGGAACTGTCGAATCACTTCAATGTCATATAATCCATCGTCGAATCGCTCAATGATCCAGCACTAATTGAGACATGTGTGCATCTCAAATTGACGATTTTCGTCTTCAGAATCAGATTCAGCATTGGCCTTAAGTCTGTTCGCCTCAGCCTCGAGAATCCTTCCAGCTCTAAGCCCGTCGTTGTATTTTTCCTCGGCAAATTTAATTGTTTCTTCTTGAAGTCTACTAAGGTCAGCACGGTGATCATTTCTGCTCTTCACCAATAGCTCTTCAACCTCAGACCGACTTGCCCTAGTAACTTCATGAGCTTCTTGTTCCTTGCGAAGAAGAGATTCACACCGAGAAAGCTGCTCTTCAAGCATTTTAACACGCTGCTCGGAGGTGATGACTTGGCTCGTTAGCTTCAGCACATCGGAGTCAAGACTAACCTTATCAACCTTCAAGGTCTCAATCTCACTCTGAGCGATCATAAGCTGCTCGTTTTGCTCGGCAATTTTGACTTGCAATTCTCTTTCCTTCGCCGCTGCTTCCTCTCTTAGAGATGCAAGAGCTCCATCTCTAAGTTCCAAAGTGTGCTTTTTCTCGTCAACTTGTGCTGCATTAAGTCGAAAATCATCTTCGGCCATCACTAAGCTGACGAGTGCACGACCTAAACAAGCTTTAGCATATTTAAATTTGTAAGTACTCGGGAGGGAGGACACGCCAATCTCAGACCTCGGATCCCACACCATCATTGGGACCCGGGCAGCATCAACGACATGATTAGGCAATTCTACGGTGCTTGATATTTCGGGAATTTCTACCGACTCAAAAGCCGAGAACCATTTCTCGACCGACTCTCGCGGCTGCTTAAAATTCAAAACCCTTTCTTCATCGATGGGTAAAAAAGATCGGTCAACTAACAGTTCTTTTTTCTTCTTTCCTTTATCGCTGGTATCGTGCTTCTTTTTTCTTCGTTCCTCCACAACGGGAACGTTCTCAGCGCGCCTTTTCTTAGACCGAGTAACCGGAACTTCGTGTTCTGCAATATCTCGGTCACCTTCAGGCTCATCGGAAGCAACTTCAATAACAGGCGGGACTTCCGATGGAGTAGTTTCAACAGCAGGTATAATATCAGATGTATCAGCAATAGCAGCAGCAATAGCAGCCATCGGACCCGCTGCTGCGATAGCTAATGGATCTGGTTGTGATATCTCGATAGCAGCTGTTGACGTCGCACTATCACCGACATTGGTTTTTGGAGGATTCATGATCGGGTTCTCCAGATATGCCTTCACTAATTTCTTGCGACCCATTCCCGATAAGCGCAGTTCTCTACTCTTTCCGACTTTGGTTCGAAGGTCCAAATTCGGACTCTTTTGACGAAAAGCTTTCGCGTCCCGAATGGTCTTAAAACCAAGAACACCGAGAAGCGGATAATAAACTGCAAATACAGAACCGAGTTACTATGGCTTTCAAAAGCAACCGACTTCAAATAAGTGAAAATTTATTCAAATTTACCTGGTTGGAAAACACTGTCAGATATCTCAGGGCAAAGACCAGCAGCCTTCAATCTTGTGTCTTTCAGAATCAGCTTGAAGCTAAGTTGCGCCTTTTTCAACTTGAATAACTCGGTAATCCTTTCTTTCAGAGTTGAACCGGGTTTTGATCCTTTGCTTTTGGCTGCAAATAACAAAGTGTTGACCTGTTAGTACAAAAAATGAGCAAAGTCAGAACAACTTGGTAAAAAGAAGTAAAACAAAAACTTACAAATCGCAGAATTAATATTGATGGGAATTGTCATCCCATCGATTAAAGGTTTCGAAAAATTTGGAGTTTGCCAGTCTCCTCCAACCCATAACCACTCCTCTTGAAATCCGTGGAGTCACTCAGGGATTTCAGTGATTAATTCGCCATATTTCAATCCTTCCTGGGGCCTTCCCGCACAAGCGTAACAGATCAAGGGATCAGCTACTTGTCTGTCGGCGCACCGTCTGAAGGTGAAAAGGCTTCTAATATCCTCCACTGTTGGCATATCCCAGCCCTTTTCTTTTAATAGCACCAGGAGACCGATAATCCTCTTCTAAGTATTCGGTGCTATTTGGCATAAACCGAATCCCCAAATTCTCAGATAATCGGTAATTATTGCTGGGAGAGGAAACCGAAGTCCTGATCTTAACGAATCAGCAAACACACCTACGCAGCCTGGAGGAGGACAAGTGATCATTTCCCCTGGATAAGGGGCAAATAACTTTACCGAGGAGGGAATAAAAACTTCTCCTCGGAGATTGACGATATCAGCGTCAGTCAAAATACTTGGTTCTCCTCTGTATTCATCAATTGGCTCGGGCCACCGACGAGCAGGACGTCTCCAGTAATCAGAAAGCGACATAGTGTTCTCTTCGACTCGTTTATCTTCCTCGATAATATCTCTATTGAGATTTAATTGTTTCACCAGAAGAGGATCCCACCGGTAAAATTCCAGAGGCAATTCCAAATCCTCATCGGTAAAAATAGTAATCTCTGAAACTGTACGACTACTACTATCTTTGGCTTGAGCAGACATCTTACCCGAAATTGATAAAAGAAAATAACATATTGGAAATTGATGAACAAGAAAACAGAGCAGATTAGGGCAAAGCCTTACCGAAAATCAGGTGCACTAAATTGACGAAGGAATGGAAAAATCACACAAACTACACGAAATGAGAACAGAAAGAGTAACTCAAAAGGATATGAATAAAGAGATGAAAGCAAAGAATTCGAAGATCAAAAGTGGAGAAACTCATTGCAGTTAAAACCGCACCTATTTAAAGGTTTTGATTTATTACCGTTGGCAAAATCAGAGATCGGCGCGTGTAACGGACGTGTCATTAACCAGTGCAACGTTACAGTAATTATTAATACATGTGGACATGTCCAGAAACGCCATGTCGTTACAAAATTATATCCGTTGGACCCATTAAATGCGGACACATCTTTTAAGAGCCGCCATGTCAGACCAAGTCATATACAAGAAATTGCAAATAGAGCAAAGTGCTCTCATGTCGGTCATCAAAGAAAACCAAGTCGGAATAAAGTGGAATAACAAACGACATCAGCAGCTATTCAAAAAAGTTCAAAATACCTACTAATGTCGGGGGCCTCACTGTTGATATCCGACTTGATTATATGATTGAGGATGGAGATTAATCACTTTATTAGAGAAATAATCCTCCAGAATAAGGCGAATTTAGGATAAAGTCGGTATTCATTGAAAAAATTACCGACTTCTGAAGAATCTCCGACTTCCGAAATTATCGAAGGAACCGACTATCGAGACAGATGCGAGTAGACCGACTTCAATTCAACAAAAATTATGACGAAACGAGTCAAGTCTCCTTTCTTCAAACCGACTACCCCACAATTCAAATATCAAAGCAGTAAACCAACCTGGAAGCATTTGATTGGACCAGCAAAACATCAAAGTAATCATTGATGTTTCCCACCGCTTAAAATGAAGCAGCTCAACATTAAATACGTCCTTATCCATTTCGGGCAAGAAGACAAAAACTATCGTACTATAAATAGTAGAATTTATGATAGTACGAGGATCTTTTTCCAATACATTGAACATGGCTTGAGATGATCTCGGTTGACAATAGAAAACTGACTCTTGTACTCTTGTGACTATATCAAATAAAATCAAATTTTACGTTTATCTCTGTTTTTTCACATCAGTTGTATTTAATTTCAAGTTGTTAATTCTAGACAACAACACACGTACTGTCGGAGCTCAAATATATACGACCTTCTGTTATATTCAACGACGACATGTATTGGTTGATAGACTCAACGATCTCCAATGTAGGTGCAAGAATGGGTCTGTCCTTCAGATAACTCGGATCATCTATTGCGTCCTTGAACATTGGATACATGCTCTCAACAATTGCAGCAATGGGGTCATCGGATGGGTCTATTAATAGATCATCTGGTATTTCAATGGAGGCACAACCATCGTTAATACCTCCAATAGTACCATCTCCGATGCTAGCAATCCAATCAGCATATTTAGAAAGCTCCTCACGTTCATCCGAATCATTAAGGCTCTGAAGACGCATGTTCTTCGTTAGCCTAAGCACGGTACAATCTTGCCAAATGGTTGAAGCATTTATCGAAGCATTAACAATCTGTTGACGATTTCCCTTTGGAATCACCGGGAGGATTTGTCGAAAATCTCCACCAAAAACAACAGTCTTGCCACCAAACGGTCTGTAATGGTTGATCGGGTTGACCGTTCCCATGATCGCCTGAAATGACGTTTGAACAGCTTCGAAGCAATGCTTATGCATCATTGGAGCTTCGTCCCATATGATGAGGGAGGACCGTATAATTAGCTCTGCCAGAGGGCTAGCCTGGTTGATATCACAGGACGCATTTTCGTGAAGATTAATAGGTATGCCAAAGCGAGAGTGTGCGGTTCTTCTGGTTGTAACGATCATTAGGCTTAACGCGAATCTTGAATAGATATTTCTTGCCAACCAAATCTTCAATATCGTCGGGAAGATCAAAGATAGCATGGTTCTATTAAAATGAAAGAGAAAATTATTATATTGGTTACTTAAAATAAAAGAACAACATGCTTATTTTTATAAAAAAAGTATTTATTAAATTCGAGATATATTACCTCCCGTTGGGCATATTCACGCTTCAATATATCACAAGGTTTGCCAATAATCCTTTGACAATCCTTATCCCAACAAAGTAAATTTGCATGCGCAGAAGCATCGTGCACTCCAAATTTGCATGCGCAGAAGCATCATTATCCCAACACGCTTATTTTTAATGTACCAGCAGCCAACCTTATGGTTGAAAAATATGAAAATTTAAATACTATCAAATAAACTATTAATAATTTAATACATATTTATAAGAATAGTTAATTAATATACCTCCTCCTAAATTCACGAATTTCGGGAACATCTACCGAAATGATAAGAGTAACATCCTTTGATGTGCTTATTCGCACTTCGCCTAAATAAAAAATATAATTAGGGGATTAGACAATTAATAAAAATGAAAATAAAATAAGAAAATTATGATATAAATTTATTAAAATATTACCATCAAACACCTTAGCATGGCACATTTGCAGGATGATGACAAAAACTTGTTGTTCGTTCATATAGTGATGCTCAATAGCAATCAATTGATCAACATATTGTCCCCAAAGGGTACAATTCTTCTTTTTTCCTCTATAAAAAATGAATAAACTCCATGTTAAAAAATCGAATTAAGTATTATCATACAATGGTATATTAATCACATCCACTGAAAAAATCGAATTCGAATATAATAGTTGATATGTTAGTATAAACTTACTCCAAGTTCATAAGGGAGAAAACAACCATTTGCGTAAGCACCCCCTTGACAGTCTTCATTTGAATTGGTTGTATTTCGACAACCACCCCAATAACATCTATAAATTAAGATGTAATAAACAAATTTAGGTTACTTGAATTTAATAATTAATACACGAAAAAAATCATAAAATTACATAAATTAAATTCGAAAAAAAAAATTCAAGTAATAATTTCTTACCAAACAACATAGTTTCATCTATATTGTCAATATCCATTAAAGTTGCAAAATCTCTAAAGACGAAACGATATGTAGGGAAAGGATGAGGCCACTTGATAAATTTGTTATCCTTGTTCAGCACAAGCCTCCAAAGGCTTATTGTCGTTTGGTAAATGCCAGTATTACTTTCGACTTGATAATTTTTCAAGACATAGACGACCCCTTCTTCAACTTGGTTGATGAAATTAGCAATATGCATGGGTCGGGCCAGAGCATTGATACGTCCTCCCTTACAAAGTACATTAAACAAAAAATTATTTCAAATTAGTATGCAACATTACAATTTCGAAAAAATAATATTAATAAGGTTCAAAAAAAAAAAATTGGTTCAAAAAAAAAAAAAAAATAGAGGTCATTCAAATACCTCAGAATCGTGCAAAATAATTTCAAGGGGATTTTTATAGCCTTTATCCTCCTCGCGTTGGAACATTCGAATGACACGTAGCTTAATGAAGGGTCGGTAAGTTCTTTTGAGGTCTTTAATAGTACCAAAAGCAGGAGGCATTTTGAAATACCGTCGGGAAACGTAAAATAATTGAAAGATGATTTGTGGGGAATTTTCTCTTATCAGAGCGTGTGCTCACAATCGGTATTCGATGGGGTGTTTATATAGTGCGCATATGTACGCAAAACAATTTATACCTTTTTTTTTAATAGATATTATATTATTTTCGAAAATATAAAATGAAAGAAAGTAAATCAAGCTTTGAGATATTACGTATGATATATATTTCAATAATATTAAATCGAGATCTTAAAAAGAAAGAAAGTAAATCAAGTTTTGAAATATTACGTATGATATATATTTCAATATAATTTATTCCATGTTTGAACCCCAAATTGGTATCGTACTTATCATGAAAGATATGAACTGCTTTATATCTATATATATTTTTGAATTAACTTCAAAGAAAATTGACTTATCCCCAGATTTTCGTTTAAAAAAAAAATAAAAATATAGGAGAGATCTTCACAAATCATCCACTATTTGATTCATTTCGTGATTAAAAAGAAACAAAATTCTGTATAGTGATTATACATGTACAAACAAATTATACATCTTTTTGAATACATTACAATTTTTTAATTAATATATTATATGTATTTGAATGATATGAAAGATTTTTATAGAAAATCCACTAATTGATTCTTTTCGTGATTAAAAAGAAACAAAATTAAAGTACAGATATATAAAAAACGGAATATAGTTATTATAAAAGTATTGAGATATTTATGCACACGTTTCATTTGAGTATTAGAATTTGTTAGATTTGGGTAATTGACTGTTTATTGTAACCTTACAGGTTTGAAATCTGATGCGGCTTCTATGGAACCAATTGATTTTCCGAACCAAATGTGAAGATTGTATTTAGAAGATGTATTTAACCTTAATTATATGATTAATTAAGGAATTGAGTATCAAGAAATTTGAGGACTCTATTTGAGACACGTTTCTTAACTTGTACTGGGAAAGAGATCCCAGACACTTAAAATCAGCCGCAATTTTCGTTATTTGCAATTAAAATAAATAAAATCCAAATGAAAACGTGCATGCATGAAAAAAAAAAACCATTCAAATACGTGACTCAAAAAAATTCAAATTAACCTTTAGGGGGAAAAACAGCTTTTGAAGCGGAAAATCCAAATATTTTTTCAAACATTTTTTCTTCTTTGTACTAGTGTGTATCCCGTGCGCTGCACGGAGGGATTTTTACTTAAAACCTTTTCTAAGACTTTATATTAAACATAGTTATTTATGTTTAACATCTTATTATTATAAAAAAAGAAATACCAAATATGAAAAATTATATATTATTTATTTGAATATAATGAGTGTCCCCAACCAAACTAATAACATCCAACATATGATATATGATAAAATTAATTATATGATCGTCATACTTTTTGAAAAAATATACATATATTTCTAATAAACATGTAAGATCCGCATTTAAGTTTGTATTTGGATATGAGATGAAAAATGAATATGTACAAATAAAAAGTACCAAGAACCTACATAAAATGAGATTCTTTATAAACTTTAAAATATTTTGTAGTTAAGCAAATATTAACAAACAAAATCATCAATTAAGTTGAACTTATCAAATATAAAATATAATTTATGATATCATTGACTATATTTACCCGTTGTATTTAAAGTTATCATTGACCATATTTTTATGAATTAAGGTTTACAAAATATCTTTTTCAAAATAACAATTTTTTTTAATTTGAATTTGACTTTTTCATCCAACCGCCATTTTCCACAAAAATAAAAATAGTATTTTGGAAAATTTTAGACGTGAAAATCAAATAAAATTAATTTAATAGTAAT
>BKCP01004406.1:135893-147125 GCA_008636005.1 Striga asiatica | reverse complement strand
TATATATATATATATATATATATATATATATATATATACATATAGAGAGAGAGAGAGAGAGGATTCTCTTTTTTTTTACATATTTAAAAAAAATCTAATCAAATTTTGAATCCCGAATTAAAATCGAATTGTAATGTGAACTGAAAAGATTTGAAATCTAATCATGTTGTAGATAAGGGAAATTCATGGCAAAAAAAGGGGATGAAAAAAATTCAAATTAAATTTAAGGGGGAAAAACAGTTTTTTAAGCAGGAATTTGAAATATTTTTTCAAACATTTTTTCTTCTCCGTATTATATAGTAATCTATATATATTGAAAAAGAGAGGTCAATAAATCCTTTTGGGAAAGTTTTAAAAAATAATGAGTCAACCATGTTGACATACTAATTATAGCAATCTTATAAAAACCTATCAATTTGAAATTGTGATACCATATTTAAAATCCGTTCAATTTGAATTTGTGATTCCATAATTTACGGGATGATATATTTTGCTAACTAATTTCATAGTAATTTACAGAAAATATCTCGCGGATATGATCGCATAAATATTGCACGCAAATTATAATCTTGAGGCTATTTCCAAAACATAATCGTATACTATGTATTTTTAACTTTAATAAATTAAATGTCATTTGCAGAACACATTGTCTTTTTTTTTTTTTAATTTCGAAGTTATAAAAAGTTGTTACAGAAAGACTATTGGAGAATATTATTATTTTAATTTAAGAATCTACAGTAAAAAATACACGTTTTTTAACTTAGAATAACTCTATTTTTATGGTATTTTAATATATAGATACCAAATAGATGAATGAATCGCATATTTCTATATTGATTTTGGTAACAAAATATACTCCAAGTAATACTTTTTTTTTATATAAAGAATAAAGAATTATACCATCATATATATTATTTCCAAAATCGGATCTTATAGTTACCTTTAAAAAAAATTAATTAACAATTAATGGAATCACATCATAGAATTTGTAAAGTAGAATCTTATAATTGGGGAAAAAATACGTACATGTGAGAATGTGCATTTCACATTGTTCACATATCAAGTTAAAAATGTAAGTATATCCGCAGATCAGAGAAAAGATATCTAATGTATTTTGTGCATATCTTTTAACCGACATGCTTATCTAATCCCTCTATATACATATTAGAATTATTTAAACTCACTTTCGTGCTCATTGTTGTTTCGAATAAACCCATACAGAGGTTATATGAACAACAGTAAAGAGCAATTTAGCACGAAACCTCCATACTCTAAACATTCATATTCATAATTGAAGGAAGTAAGAAACCAAGACAGCCAACGAGAGGCATCTTCAGATATTGCGTGGCAGTTTCGAACAACAATCAACACAATTTCAAATTGTGAGTGCAATTCATATTACACAAAGATTGAGATAATCGGTAATATCAGGTATTGTGTTCTTCACATTGAGATTGTTAACTAAACAATTAAGATACCTACTGAGTTTGTTTTTTTTTTGCCAAAACGATAGAAGATATTATATAACAAAAGCGCACAATGTGCAAATACAAGCAGCCCAAGGCTGAAAAGTGGGAGGACAGGTCATGAGACTGCCTAGAAACCCGGCTAGCAAGTGCTAGAACAGAAACTCAAAACTAAAACAACTAGACACACCCCCCAAGGGGTAATACAACAAAACAACTCAAACAACAAAACAACAACACACGACCCCCACAGGGTAATATCCGAGTGTCGGACCCCCACAGGATAATAAATTTGACACCCGGATGCACCGAGGCCAACGGCCCAAACCTAAAACACAAACACAAATACAAAACAAACCCAAACAAGACAAACACAGACACCTAATTACTACACCCTCCCCCGAAGAAAGACGATCCCGAACGAGCAGCAACCGGATCACAGCTCGGCCCCTAGCCAAGGAACAGCTCCCGAAACTGCAATTAAGCCTATACAGAAACCGAATCCCCGCCCCCGAACCAAACCACGAGGCGATTTGCCGCCAACCGAGGGTACAGGCAGTTGAGCCACCCCTAACCGGCACACCCCAAGCTAACACCACTAGGCTACTCGGGGGCGTCGGACTCCGACCAAGCCGCAGCAGAGCCGGGGAAAAGGGGCAGCTCGCAGCCACATACCCTACTCCTGCAGCACCATCACAGGCCACCGGAGCCCCACCCCATCTATTGACCACCGCCATCTCAACGCCACCGCATCGGAGGATATCCCCACACCAGGACTTCGGCAGAGACGCTCCCTGCAAAAGACCGAGGGGAGGCATCAAGGCACCAACCGCCGAGGACGAGAGACCACCTCCCTCAACCAGAGTCCGCCACCTACACCAGGAACCTGCAAGCCACCGGGCTCTACTCGAGTGAGAAAGAACGGGAATCCCACCCACCAACCGTCTTGAGCCAATCCGCCGAATCCACCAAACACAGCCAGAGAAGAGAGAGACCGGCATCAGGGACAAGCTAGGCAGTCGCGGCGACCGCCGGCCCGGCCTCGCCGACGCCGGAGGAGGTGAAGCGATGGAGATTTAAGCGGCGAGAGTTAGGGTAAATTTGGGGGAGAAAATCGCAGGAGAGAGAAATTTTAGTATCAACAATAATTACAACTGAGTTTGTTTATTTCTACAAATTAATGTTTTAATTTTCTCTTCTCAGATTACATAGTGTTGCACGATACTTCCTAATTGATATTGAAGAGTATCCACAACAGCATAACGCAGAATGATGAACATTTCAATCGCTATGAAGACATGGAGTAAGCACAGGAAAAGAGATGTGCCTAAAGAAAACATCAACACAGGTAATAAATGGAAAAATAAATTAAACAAACCAATATGATGTATGAGATATATGTTTGACATGTGATGTTCATATATGTCCAGTACTCTGACAGATGTCTTGAACATAGATATAAAAACAGATAATCTGCTTGTGCAAACATTTTTATGCATAATGAATATCAAATTAGATGGTAAATGAATAAATGTCATACCTTTCTTATTTCTTTGTAGCATGCCATCAATCTTATTTCGATTGCAGTTTACCTTTTTTTTGAAGAAGTGTACCTGCCAATGCATTATGCTCTTTCCCATATGCAAATTATCATTCTTGCCTTGCAACAGGGCCCCATCTTCATGCATATAAAAAAATTAATAGTTAGTTAAATAAAATAACATATAGTTTATAAATTATTAATGATTGTTAAATTTATATTGATTGATATTACCTTTTTTTTTGTAACAAAATTTAGATTGGTCTGATTTTCCTTTTAAATTTTTTAGGAAGCAAAACTAATTTCAATTAATTTAAAAAATATGAATGCCATAAGACTCCCAATTTTTTTTGGAACATAAAATGGACTTACAGTGCAAATAGTTGTATAATTCTTAACAAATTTTTCCAAAATCGTGTTTTTTTATAAATGGATACGAATCTTGATACAACTAAACTATGGGGTACACAAAACTGAAAATATTCATGTATATCCACAATATTTTTATATAATTAAACTATTGGATACAAAATTTGATCCATGAATGTGTTGATGTAAACTAAGATAAAGTCAAGTAGTTCATTTGTGGTCACCGACATTCAAGAATTTAAAGGAGTGTTAGCTATATTGATTATCTCTATGAATGTGTGGAGATAAAATCTAACTTTTTTATTAGTTTTTTGAACAAGGATAGAATTATTACCTTTTTGTGTACAGTACCCACGAATTCTTCACACCCTAGCCCTTGCTCAACTCAGAAATCAGATGACAATAAACAAAATCACATTTTAATTGAATTTCATAGTTATAGGTAATGAAAGAACCAGAAAAGAAAACATAAAAGTAAAAGCAGTTCTCATAAAAATGGAAATGGAAAATAAACATATGTAACAGTTTACTTTTTTTTTTCATGTAAATATTATAACAATTATTTGTAAACATATACAAAAATGCGAAAACAAATACATACCTTATGGTTTGTTTGAATCTGTGGTTTATTTATCAGATATATTGAACAGAGTTCAATTCATATATCTCAACTTTTAGACGTTACGAAAATAAATTAGAAGAAAATACATATTAAATTAAAATATGAAGAGGTCATGCACATTTGGGATTTTCTTAAAGATCCTACACTTAAAGACATCATTTGAAAAGAAAAAAAATGAAATGTGATCCCAATTTACTGAGTCCACCTAGATCTTTAATTGTTTTATTAAATACAAAGAGATTTGTAAATATAATTCATACTTGATTTATGAATTTTATGTTTTCCGACTCAAAATAATGAGTAATTCGAATGAAATTCGAAAAAATTAACCAGATCCGTACTTTTTTCAAAAATAAATTTATTAAATGAGGTCTAAATTGATTGAATCCACCCAGATTTGCAATTGTCGAGAAAAAAACAAAGAGATCGGTAAAAATAATCAATACTTCATTTCTGCTTTATTTTTTGACTCAAAATTTTCGGAATATCACTGAAAGTCGAAAAATTTAACCAGGTTCGTACATAATTTAAGTTATGTTTTTATATACAATCAGAATTCCAACTCTCGATTCACAGTTTTTTGTGAACAACGATTGAAATATTGAAAATTATGTTCGTATTATAAAAATATTTTGAACGTAAATTGGAATTCATAGAATTCATAGAANATAGAATTCATAGAAAAAAAAACACAGCTTAACATAACCAAAAATGAAGAAAACTTGAAAAAAAGGGCGACAAAATTCGATCTAGAAAAAACATATACATGATCCACGATAGATGTGGATTTCGTTTTTCGGTCATCAATCGAATTCCTAAGTGTATAATCGGCAGCAAATCTATAGTCTATAGTAATATAAATAGGTTGTTGGAAAATACATAAATAGTAACTTTGACTTAAAAAATAAATAGTTGACTTACTATTAGTAGATTTTCTTTCCAGGAATAGGAATCACGTTTTTTTTTTGTTAACAAAATTGTAGAGTCTTATGCCAAAAGACACGTTCTAATCTTCTTAAGAAAACTAAATCAACATAGGTGAATTTACGTATAATAGTATATGAAGAATTATTTGTCCATACTTCTACAACACAACCAATATGACCTCCCCGCAGTCTGAGATGAATTTTTTTCTCCAATATAAATCACTGTTGAATCCTCCTTCAATCTAATTAACCACATAGGTGCAAAGTAGTAAGATTTCTATGGCATCAATATGTTTTGTTTATGGTTTGCAATTCTTAATAGATTTTATGTTTTATGACTTGGCCAAATCCATCCCAGTTTACAAATTTTTGACACGTTGTGTGATACTACACAATTATTTGCAAAAATATCAGTTATGAGGAAGATAAGTGCAGACAACAGTCATCCCAACAACAATTAAAACAAAGAAAACAAACGACCAATGGATGAATCAAATAACATGCACGGTGCAGATTTTGTTCATCCCAACAAAGATCAGAAGTCGAGAAGAAAAATATTGAGTGCTGAAAATAAGGAAAAATGTATCAAATTTATGTTTGACAAATATTAATTAAGTAAGCAATTTGTTTTATGCAAAAGGTATAAATTTTATGTTTCTCAACATAGAATAAATATAAGCAATTGATTGATTATTTGTACCTGCTATAGGTTAGGGTTATGTGCTATAAAGATGTTATATGTTTTGATGGTCGCCTTCTTGATTTTGTCGATTTCTGTACCGTCTTGCTTATCCTCATACATGATAAATTGTATAATCAAACTAATATGTTAGAAAGTAAGAATTCGAGTTTGTTGTGAAATGTGAACAAAATTTATATTAACCAAATGCAAAACTTGAAACTTGCATGTCTTAAGCATCAATCCAACTTTTGTTAGCTAGCACATTGGTTCCCAGCAAAGTGTGTAGTTCACTCCATAGTATCACAATGAAATTGGAAAACAAAATACAGGTTATAAATTTTATCATATCAATCGCAACATTATGTACTCAGTCAACATAAACACCATCATATTACGCGTTCACACATTGTAGGAATTCCATCATATTCATAAGCCTATATTTAAGATACGTTAGTTCATCAACACATGATGTACATAAATCCAACAAAATCTAAATCTCATTTTTCTGGTAACAAATTTAGAGATTTTTAGGTCAAAATTTGAATCTCATTTTTTCCATATTATTTATTTATTTTTTACCAAAATGTGAATCTCATTTTTTTATAACAAATTTGGAGATTCTTATGCAACAAATGTGTGAATTATTTATGAAAATAAATCTAAATACAAATTAATCAAAAAATCGTGCAATTGGATACAAATTTAGGAAACACATAGTTGTATAATTCTTAACAAATTCTTTCAATATTTTTTTTGAATAATTTTTTTTTCAAAAAATGTGTGCAAATTGGATAAAACCACGTGTAATTATTATTTTAAAACAAATTTGAGATTGGGACGGGATATGCATTGAAAATCATATCCACATTTTTTGGTAACAAAATCGGTTCATCTTTGATATTTTAAGTCAAACCTTATCCAATTATTTAGGAAAAAAATTCAAATCAATTTTAAAATCATGTGCAACTTTTCAAAATTTGAATGCGCTGATTTTGTTGATTCTTATGTTTTTTCGTAACCATGTTTTACCGATATTTTGGTAAGTTCGTACTAATATTTTGTTAAGTTCATATCATTTTTTTAGGAAATAAACAATTGCATAAACTTTAACAAAATATTCTGATTTTATTAGAATTAGTGTCAATTCAATTTATTTGGTAAAAAATCGGTGCAATGTTAGAAAAATTCGGTTGCAATTTAAGGAAAAATTGATGACTCTTTTCACTTTGTTTTAACCAAATATTCGAATCAATTTGTTTGGTAAAAAAATCAGTGTATTCGTAGGAAAATATTGTTTCATTTTTAGGAAAAGCTAATTATTCTTTTCAGTTTTTGTTAATCAAAATTTTGAATTAGATTTTAAAAACATAAAATGGCGTGAAATCCCTAAAAATCTCTACTTTTTTTAACTAATATTTTTTTTAATAAATAAGATCCCTTAATTGTTTTTATAAACTTAATTTGTTAACTTACGCAGTCTTAGATAAAGTTTGAAGACCCATGTCATATTTTACGCGCCAAAGAATCAAACCAAGAATATTATACATAAGAAAATGTTCAATATAATATAAATTTCATTTTAAATATAAAAGTACCTTTTATAAAGCAAGTAGGTTAGATCCTCCCGTGCATCGCACGGGTACTGTACTAGTAGATTTTATAGTAATAGATTTAAAATGAGAGGTACATAAAAAAATTAAAAACAACTACTATCCTGATTCGCCTTAATAAATAAGATTTTTACTTAATTTTTTTCAACTTTTATCAGGTTTGTTAGAGGTCGTCTATCAACTTGTAACTTAACAAACTGAACTCAATTCAACTCGGAAAAAACGAGCAAAACCCATTAACGTCACACTAAGCAGTGAGTCCACTCACTAACCGGAAATGTCTCTGCAAATCTATTCCCACCATTAACCCCACTTCAAGAACCCTACATTCCCTTCACCTCCAATGCAAACAAACCGGAAAATTGGGACACAAAATCAGATAAATTTATAGGAAAAAACAAAACCAGAGCCTTGGAAAAAACTCAATACCCTAAACCCATGGACCCTCGCCGCGTTCCCCGCACTGTCATCGACCCCAAGGTCCGGCAGGTCGGGTTCTTCGCCCCTCCCGACAGAACCCAGTCAGGCTTGCCTGCCCCGCCGTCCTCCTCGCCGCCGGCGTCCCCCGCCGGCAACTCCCTGTCTCCCGTCATGATCCCGCCGCCGCGCCACGTCTCGGCCGACCTCTCCCGCCACTTCCCCCACCCACCGTCCGTCTCGCCCCTCCCCGTCGGCTCCCGCACCGCTGATTCTTCTCTTCCCCTGGGCAGCTACAACCCGTCGGAGTTTCTGTCCCCCGCGGCTGCCGCCGATTTTTCCGAGGAGCAGCCGTCGCCAGGGTTCAGTCGCAAGGGGAGCTTCGGGAAATTCGCCAGCTCGCTGCCAGCTGGCGGATTTGATATGGCGATGGCCAAGCAGATTATTCGAAATCTGCCCCCAGGTGTAGATTTCTTGTTTTTTCTTGGTTTAGAATTGGGTGTTGATATGGGGTTTTGGAGTTTAAACGGATGGTGAATGAAACAGATGGAGGGCCAAAAGCTGAAATGCCGAAGGATCAGAGTTCTGCTACTACAAAGCCATTGAAGGAGAAGACAACGAAAGCTGAGAGACGGGCCATCCAAGAGGCACAGACAGCTGCAAAGACTACAGCTAAAGGTGGAACTTCTATTTCTTGTTATTAGGTGTTTTGGAGATATTTGGCAATTTCGTTGGAAGTTGACTTTTATTAACATGTGTAGTGGTCATGTTTGTTCAAGCTTTATATAACCGTTACAAGCTGTTATGTGTTATTGTAAGTGAATTTGCTGATTTGTCTATGCAAAATGAGAAGTTGAAAAATGATTGGTTTATGGATTTAGGAATTTGTAATGGTTAAGGTTATTCCATTCTTGTGGTCTTTGATGTCGTTGTGGAAAGGCGGAAAGCTTAGGTCGAGGAATAAATGCTGACTTTGATTGACTATCATATAATTCGTACGGGCATCTTATAACTATGGAACAAAATCCAGTGTCGTTCAAACCAGTCATGGCATTGAACGGTCTAGTCTAACTTCCAATTATGGTACAAAGAATTGGAAATTTAGTTTAAGGCTTAAAGCAATCAAAGGCATTTTATTGTAAACCCAATATTTTGTTAGGCTTATGTTGCCATTATAATTTTTGAACTTCATTATGTAGTTGGTGATTTATGATTTTATTTTTATTTTTTTTATCTTGATTACTAGTTTATTATCGCATTACTCTTATATGATGTAATAAATATACAATCAGTTTTCATCTGGTCGGATGGAGGCCCCACTATTTTGAACTGTCCAGTTATGGAAAACATCGGTACTGATATTTTTAAGCTGTTATATATATAACTGATGTCGTTACCAGTTACCACATTGTCGAGAGATTAAATCTGCCGATGCTTACAACCTACTAACGGATTGGCTGCATTGCTGTTGACTGGTGATATTATATTGCCGTAACTAAGAAAATGCATATATCTGATTATTGCTCAATTCAGGTTAGGATTATTGTATGATCATTAATCTTCATATATCATATTGCTTTTGGTAGTAAGCTTATTTCTAGTTCTCCATTCCCATAGCAGTATGAGGTAGAAAGCTTACATCATATTCTAGAGTTCGTCTTGTCTATTGACCGATAAATAATTAAAGAATGTTGCTCTTTACTCTTCTTGCTTCCTGTGTATATGATTTCCTGTAAGGTTTTCTTAACATTACTGCTGGATAGTTTTCTGTGGAGATATATTGCCAGCTTATGCGGATTTTATTGATTGGTAGGTTCAAATTTTATCTTATATATAATTGAAGGCCCTATTTTGTCTATATTAACAAATTTCTTGTCTGGAATTCGATTATGAGGTTTTCATGCCATGACTGGAAAATTTCATCTCTGTAGGTGAACGTCAGACAGATAAGGATAGAAAGAAAGATGTCCCTCATCCTCGTATGCAGTTTGATGATGCAAGCAGAGTTGAGAAAGCAAAGAAGCGTTCTGTAGTGAAACAAACTGAAGTGAAAAACAGAGTTGAACTGTTTAGGCATTTGCCTCAGTATGAACATGGAACTCGGCTACCTGAGCTGGAATCAAAATTCTTCCAACTCGATCCAGTTCATCCTGCTGTTTACAAGGTAACTTCAAATGCTCTCAGTAAATCCTAGGCACAACAGGCTTGTATGATATAATCATTTTGTACGGTCTTTTGCAAATTATTAAGGATACAAAATTAGTCCATGAGGTGTTAGGTAGTAGAAAACACCCTAGGTGATTTGAATTTTGAATTCAGAAAAACCCGCTTGAGCTTTTATTCAACTTAAATTTGACGGGTAGCTGTAATGTATCTGTCAATATCATTCTGTCTTTTGAAATACTTATTTGCTGATGAATGGTGGAAAAATGTGAAAAAAAGAATCTATCTCCCCTGCGAACTCGGTATTTTCGTGGTGAGGTCAAACCTCAAGTCCGCCGATTTTTTGTGATTTCTCTTAATTTATTAAAAAGACACAGAATTTAAAAACCTCTCTCTCCACTTTATTCTTCGTTCTTGATTTACATGTATCAGGTTGGGCTGAGATATCTATCTGGAGACATATCCGGGGGCAATGCCCGTTGTATTGCTATGCTTCAAGCCTTTCAAGAGGCCATCAAAGATTACAACACACCCACAGAAAAATCTCTGATAAGGGACCTCACCACTAAAATAAACGGTTATATCTCTTTCTTGATCGAGTGCAGACCCCTCTCCATCAGCATGGGCAATGCAATCAAGTTCCTCAAAAACCGAATTGCCCACTTACCTCTACCCCTTTCCGAATCCGAAGCCAAAGCCAATCTCACGTCTGATATTGATATTTTCATAAGCGAAAAAATCATCCTAGCCGATAAAATGATTGTGAAGCATGCCGTGACCAAAATTCGTGACAATGATGATGTACTTTTAACGTACGGATCGTCCTCTGCAGTCGAGCTGTTATTACTGCACGCGCATGAGCTCGGGAAAAAGTTCCGTGTGGTGATAGTCGATTCGCGCCCGAAGCTCGAAGGACAAAAATTGCTCCATAGGCTCGTGGGGAAGGGTATTAGCTGCACGTACACGCACATAAATGCAGTTTCTTATGTCATGCATGAAGTGACTCGGGTTTTTTTGGGGGCATGCTCGGTTTTATCGAATGGGACGGTTTTCTCAAGGGTTGGCACTGCCTGTGTAGCAATGGTGGCCCATCAGTTTCGGGTCCCGGTTTTGGTCTGCTGTGAAGCGTACAAGTTTAATGAAAGGGTTCAACTTGATTCGATTTGCTCTAATGAGCTTGGTAATATGTTTTTAAGTCAGATTGTGTGGCGAAAGAAAATGATTTTGGTATTTGATTTTCATGTATTTGTCTTTTTTAGGTGATCCTGATGCGATTTCGAAGGTTTCGGGAAGAAGTGAAATCGATTATTTGGATGGTTGGGCTAATAGTGATAACCTGCAACTCTTGAACCTGATGTAAGTGTATTTGACTATTTTCTTGATGTTGACTTGTGGGTTTTTTAAGGTACTCTGCTGGTGGATGATGGTGTATATTGG
>BKCP01004406.1:97919-135625 GCA_008636005.1 Striga asiatica | reverse complement strand
CATATAAGCTGTTTGTGATCCTGAAATAAGTCAGTAACTACGTGAAGAGTGCAAAAACTCCACCTCTCATGGGCAGATTTTGGAATGTATGATTAGATGAGCTCTTTAACCTTTGCTGTTGTTTGTGATTTTATATTTTGTGATATGTTTAAACTTGATGTTTTATTATGAACCAAGCTATGATTTAGTTTAATGCAACAGATTACACAGTTCAATCATTACATGTAGTCACAATATGAAGTTTTCGTTTCGAGCTTTTCATCAAAAATTATATATAAAATAAAATCGCTGCGCATATTGAGTTAACTATTTTTCGATAAACTTAGTTTTAGATTTTTCGTTGCCCGTTTTTCAAACTGTTTGACCCGTTCTCAAGTTGAAACTAATTTTTGACTTCGTGATCATTGTTCCGAGCCTTGTTCAAATCATCTGAGAGTTCCGGATGCCACTAAAAATTTTCACGGGCCACTTAGTCGATGATTTTTCGACTAAGTATGAGTTATGGATGAATTTTGATTAAGTAGGAATTTCTAGTGAAATTCTGAAATATCAATATAAGTATTTTGAGATATTATCTTGATATAATTGTAAGTTCCTGAGGAGCCAATCTCATCTATCTACCGAGCTTTGTATATACTATTTCTTGTTTCGTCAAAACATGTGGATTTTATTTGAAATTGCTATGCAGTAAATTGTTGCCTTACGTGTGGTATGATCAAGGTATGCATGTGAACCATGTAGCCTTCGATGTGAGCTGTACCGGCCGTCCAACGGTTATTCCTGTAGCTATAAAACGTACCCGTTGGGTAATCTCCTTTTGGGAGCCATAAGACCATGGCGTAGGTTTTGGCTGGTGATCCCCGTTTGTAAGACTAAGGCGTAGGTCTTGGCCGGCGGGGTGGATTTACTCCTACTGGCTGACCATCGATGTAAAGCCCGATGGGCATTCGGTATTTTATCCAGCAGTAGTCTATGCATAGGTGTACACATGAGTCTTGATTTTATGACGATTTTATGATGGGAGATTGGGATAATTGATTGATTCTTATACATGCTGCGACCATACATGTCTTATATTATGATTATTGTTTATTGCATAGTGGTGAGCACTATGGATTTCATATGTGCTCACCCCCACTTTTTCTTCACAGATGCAGGTTAAGCAGGTGCAGGCACGGCGGAGCGAAGCGAGTGATTGTCGGTCAATATGACCAAATCATTTATTGTCTGCTTCCGCTATTTGAACTATTTTATGATTTATGATTTCATGACTTTGGGATATTATGATTTCATGAACTTGGGATTTTATGAACCCTGAGATTTTATGATGATTGAAAATAATGTTGGGGAGATGCCCCTTAGACTCTGTGATGATTTTATGAAACCCGATTTGGGTGAATAATGGCTTGTGATGAAACCGAATTTGGGAGTTGATTTTATGATTGATATGACTATCGACGTTGATTTTAAACGAGTAACGTCATAAATGTTTTGAAATGAGTTTCGAAAATTAAATTAATTTTTTTAAAAACCACAGATTTTTGTTAAATCAAAGTGGGGCGTTACAGTTTAAGCATAATTTCAATAAAAATATGACTTTTAAATCACAAAAAAAATATACTAATAATCACATGTGTTGCACGTGAAACTTCATAGTTTGTTATTAAAATGACAAGTTTAAACATAGGCAAACGTGCTAAGTAGCATACCATTTTTACTCCTAAAAACATTTAAGTATATAATAATCAAAACTAAATTTATTGTATATTGTAATGATGGGATGAAAAATTGCCACAGTTGATAAACGCCACTTCATAACGATTAATGAAGCCAGATACTAGAGATACATAATATTAATATGAATGTCAACTTCTAACTATCCTCTCCGGAAGTGCAAGTTTTGAAGTTGGTTGTCGTTGCATTAGGGTATTTCCAGTGCGGCAAGTCGCTGAGCTTACCTAATTTCGTTTCATAATATTTGACACGCTCCATCCTGTATCAAGGGACAAATTAAACAAACAAACCAAAAAAAAAAAAAAAAAAAAAAAAAAAAAAAAAAGAAACTTTGAAGGACATATATAAGAAAGCAAATCACAATTACCAGTAGACGAGGCATTGAAATGGTGCGTACTTATCATAGATTTCTGAAATAACAACCCGTCCATGGATTGTTGTAGTTATCCCTGTCTTTCCATGTACCTAAAAATTGAAATTGAAGTTGAATTTGTTGATGCTAAGGTGTTTTGTAAAGGAATAGAAGATGAAAAACAACCTGCTCCAAATGTTTGATTGTTTCAGTATCAACAGGAATGTGTTGATAGAAGCCAAGGCACATCATGATATTTGCAACCACAAAGGGGCCAAAACCTTTCTTCCTCATTAGAATTGGGCGGAGCTTGTCGTGGTCCAAATGTTGGAGACCATCTACATCAAAACTTCCATTTAGAATTGTTCGAGCTAATTCCAGTATGATCGATGCTCTGTATCCTAACTTGCAATTGTCATCCAGTTTCTTCTCATGCAGGCCAGCAATTTGTTGTGGACTTGGAAAGTTGCCCATGCAGTACTGATATTGTATCCGCCAGCAACATGATGATGATGATGATGATAATCTCTTTCTCTTTGATCCATTCCCATTCCCACCAAGCTTACATAGAGCTTCAGCCATTTTCAACGACCTCGCCCAACTGGACGCAATAAAAACATACATATGAATAAGGAAATAATTAATATTATACATTCCTGGACGAAAACAAACAATTAATACTTATAAACCTGCAATGACAAAGTAGAATAGTCTTGACAATGTCCTCAAATAAAGTTGGGGAGCGGAAAATTTGAGCAGAACCAGTTTCCTTTGCCTCTGGACAACGAATATGGAATTCCTTCACCATTCTATCATCCCTTTCTGAAATCCGCAACATCCGTGACACCATGCCCTATATGTATGCAAATGCAATGCATTTCTATAACTAAGTAATACAAATTCAACTCTCACCACATATACATATATATATATATATATATATATATATATATATATATACAATTTATTTGCACGTGTGTACCTGGATCTCTTCTTTGTCATCGTCTGAAAATTGGTGCTCATTTGAATGGAGCACCGTGACAAAAATAAAGTTTTTGCTGATTGTTGATTGTGTTATATATACAGTAACATTTTTGTTGCTGCTGTTGAGATGCAAGGGCCGTATGAGACACTTTTCAGATGGAATCCAACGGTTGGGAGCCATCATGAAGAATCCATGGTTACAAACTACTTTCTCAAGACAGAAATCCTTTGAAACTGCAAATAATTTCACTACTCAATACAATACTATAATATTCTATATATCTACTCCAACAAAATTCATCTCTCATTCAATTTTTACAAATTTAAAACACGCATCAACATTCATATGTTTTATTTTAATACATACATATTTATTACAGACTACATAATCATGTAAAAAAAAAAGCCAACATATAATATAACAAAGAAAAAAAGGTAAATATCACAACAAATGTAGTTTTTTTGAAAACCCGAATTACTAAAATTACCCAAACATATGGATCTATTTACACGAAAATATACAATGTTTTGCATTAGCACAACCCTTTGCATTTCTTGGGTGAAAAAGTTAAAGTGCAAGCACATTGTGCCATGAATATGCGATATATAGTTTTATAGCCTCGTGAACAAGCAGCCTGCTGAGTGAGTTTCGATGAGGGATTCATGTTGTAGGATTTCTAACAGAATTATAAAACGAATTTGCTAATTATTTAATATTCGATCTTTTCCTTTGTATTTCTTTATTTCTTTTTCCTTATGCAACAAACCATAAACACAAATTACAAAGAGGAGATATTACAAATATATATAACATGTCATTAATAATAGCTAATAGAAGAAGTGAGACTTTCTCATTTTATGTTTCATTCCATTAGATACATGACACATATATCCAACGAAACAAGATAGAATATGAAAAATGAAACAGGAGATTTGATCACTGAATAGAAGGCTTTATATGTTTATCTATCTATATAATCAACAATTTACCATAATCATCACTAGATCGTCCAATATCCAATTCAAACTCTAATACTTTCATCCATCATTTCTTGAAAACAATCTCTTTACATTAATTTATTTCTCTCCCAAATGAACCATCGTGAATGAAAGGCATCAGCCAAGCATCAACCACCACATTGTAACTGTGAACCACAAAATAATGCAGTAATGAAACTCAGCTCAGAGCTTGATATTACACCAACAAAAAAGAAGTCAAAAAAACAATTGATATGTGACAGTTATTTCACATAACCTTGGCACTTTCCAGGATATGAAAAAAAATTAAATTGTTAGCGTGAGGTGTGAAAAACAGAAGGAAGCACCAAAGACGGGTCAGTCTTTCTAACAGACATTCCCGTTTGCATAGATAGCATGCTCGTACATATAATACAAAATCATTTACCTCTGAAGGAAAAGCCAANAAAAAGGCAAATCATGTAACCACCTCCTACATTGCAATCCACCTAACCAAATCTCCAGAGTGCTGAAGAGTGGCTAAACAGTTGCAGTAAATTCAAGATTATCCCAAAATGGATGGATGAAGGAATGGATCGTTTGATTCATGGGGATTTAAAAAAATAAACGGAACACGAGCATCATTTGAAATATCTTTTAGGGTGGGGTGAAAAAGATTTTGATTCTAATATAAACATGAACTCCTATACTAAATAAAGTAACCCAATTCGTTTAAGTAGGCTGGCTGTCAATATAGTTAATGGGCTATCAAACCAAATTTCTGGGCTACCTTTCTTTTCTTACGAAATTCCCGTAATTTCGAATTCACCAGCGAAGTGAAGGAAAGCAAGTAGTTGCGGTTCAGCCACCCACAAGCCAGTAGTAAGGAAGGCACGTAGTAGTAGAAGACTGGATGAGCTAGTTCTTAAGCTCGGTAGCTACTAGCAAAGGAAGCTAAGCGGAGCCCTAGAAGGAATTGTATTGGGCTTAAGGCATAAGTCAAAAAGAAAAGTTTTTACCAATAGAGCTTTCTCTCGCTTAATTCAATAAACTGTTATTGTACTAGCTCCCAAGCATATCACAAAGAAAGGGTTCAACCATATATGCATAATCAAATCCATAAGCCCTGAAAAATGAGGCTACAGAGATTGGGATTTTCACCAAAGGGCGGTTTATCGTTTCTGAACGCCGATTAATTTTCAAAAATCAACAGCCCTTTATTTTTTTCCAAACAAAACAAAAAAAAAAAAAAAAAAAAAAAATATAATCTTGATGCCGTAATTAAATAGGTAGAAATTAATAACCTTTAACTAGCACAAGCTCATGGTTACAGGTTGCCTTGTGAATTTGATTCGAAGTATGCTGCCGTTTCTCCTTCATCGCAATTGAATGGTCGGCTCTCGTCAGCCGCGCCTGGAACTCGCCGGATACTGGTGAGCCGCAGAAAGGCCTGCTCGGCAGCCGCGTTGGGGGCCTCTCGATCGGCGCGGGTTCTGTTCGGTACTAAAGCCGAGAGCGAAGGTGCAAAGATGGACGGGAGGGCCTCTCCATCAAGTATTTTATTTATTTGTTTTATAAAATTCAATCATTCAGATTTATATTTGAGGATGACAAATTCACTTATCTTAATAATCTCATTCAGATTTATTAGGTATTGATTGGAGATATTATAATCAGGTTTTTTATTATTATATATAGATTAATCGTAAAATACTAATTTTATATATATAATCGATCATACTTTTTATTATTACACATAGATTATGTTGTCGTATGGATTTGTAACAACATCACTAACGTGTATATGACATGGATTAAAGCGGTAAATAGCAAGAATATGAGATTTTATTAATCTGTAAATGGCCGGTGTGTTATTGACCGAAATGAAAATAGTATAGAGTGTCGTCCCCCTCTACTGAAAGAATTTCAGTCTATATATAGTAACTTTTTGGTACACATAATGGGCAGTTTGGTCAGTCGGGCCCACGATCATCATGACGTTGAGCACGAGACGTAAGGAGGTCGTGTAGGCGCCTCGTCACCTGCTTCGGTATCGATGAACTCTGTTTTTTCCGAGGTGGGTTCTGGTGTCGGTAGATGATGGTAAGATTTTGAGAAGTCGATTGTGCCGAGAGGTCGCGGTAAGTCAGTAGCAGCCTAAAGTCGGAAGGAGTTTGGGGAGAGGGTTTTGTCCATGCATCACGTTGGTGGGAAGGTGCGAGTCTGAGGTCATGTGGCATTTTGAAAAGAGAAAAGTGTTTTGAGCCGTCCGACATCCTTGTCATCATTTTAAACCGTTGTCATTACGGTTACATTATTCGTAATCTGAATTACTCAGAATAATCCGCGAATTACCAAGTCGGTGGTTAACAGATTATATTTTTGATTCATTATATTGCATTCAGATTTATTAGGTAATGATCTAAACATATAATGATTATATTTAATTTAGAGTTACATTTATATAGATCAATCATTCATATTTTTTATAATCATTATATTTTTAACCCGAAATTTTACGTACTAAAATTTACGAAATAAATCTATAAATCTTACATTTTTCAGAATGAATTCAATACGAAAAAAATTTAGTCCAAATTTACGTGTGATTTTGAAGTGAAGATTTGAAATTCAAAATTTCTTCTCATTTTAGTTACAAGAAAATCGGGCTGCATTCAACACTTAGACCAATTTAAAAATTATTCCTTAAATGAAGGATTTTATAAATAATTACTACAAGAAATCTGCCAAAAAGTGACGAAATTCATGTGACGAAATTTTTTTTGTCACCGTATGTCGCACGAATTTAAGAAATCGTCATTACATCATTGCATACGACGACGACTACTACATTCGTCATCTTAGAATTTACTTTTCATCACATAATAGTATTTTTCATGACAATGCACCTCAATTCGTCACATTTATATAAAATGTGACAAAACTAAACGTGACAAACCAAATGTCGTCACTGTTGCTGTTATTTAAAATGACGCTTACCACTAATTTGTCATTACATAATTATTTATTGTGACGATACATTGTCTAAATTCGTCACATTAATATGTATTATGACAAAATTTAGTGCGACGAAATAAATATCGTTGTTTTACTATTTATTTAACATGACGCTTACAAAAATTTCGTCATTATATAATTTTGTATTGTGACGATTAGTTATAATCATCTAAATTCGTCATAATAATACATATTATGACAAAATTCACTACGACGAGANTATTTGTATTTAAAATGACGCTCACGTATAATTCGTCATTATATAATTTTGCTTTGTAGCGATACGTTATAAACTTATAATACATCTAAATTCGTCACATTATGCATATTAGACCAAATTCAATGCGACAAAATAAAGATCGTCGTTTGGTAATTACAATTACGCTTTAAAATAAATCGCTATATAATTTTGTATTGTACCGATACATTTCAACACACCTAAATTCGTGAGAGTAATAGATATTATGACTAAATTCTTTACGACAAAAAAAACTTCGTCCTTTTTCTATATTGATAAATTTCCATTATTATGACTAAATTCTTTACGACAAAAAAAACTTCGTCCTTTTTCTATATTGATAAATTTCCATAAAAGGTCTAGCAAATTTCTTCATAAAATATAGACTTTTTAATGGCAAATTTCTTCGTAATTGTTTAAAATATAACACACAATTTAACAAAAACTAGGAAATTGTCCAGATCCCTGATAACACTGCAAGCAGTTCAAAAGTTCAAAGTCTACTAACTGCTGAAAACTTAGATTACTTTTTTTATTTTATTTTTTTTCTTGAAACTGATATTTTTCGTTAAACAAACTCAACAAATGCAACCGACAATCAACTGAAAGCATTACCAACTTCCCTACTTTTAAGCAGTTGGAAAGAAGATAAATGGGGAATACATGAAATTTTTCTTCCCATTCGCACTCCAACACAACCCCAAAATCAAGAAAAAAAAAAACAAGCAAAAAAATTTGTTAAGATATATTGATCCTCATGTAATTAGAAACACGCTTTCATGTATCTGTATTAAGTAGCATTATTAGGTCTTATTTCAGTCTTTAGTATAAATAGAAGTGTTAACCTAATTTGTACCCAACAGTTTTCATTCTCTCTCATTCAATACAAAGTATGTTTTCTTTTCCCTCGTGTGCTCTCGATTTATCTCTTCAGAACATTCATTAGATCTGTTCTTCAGATTTTATCATGGTATCAATCGCTTGGGTATTTGATCGATTCTATATTTCCGCTGCTCTACTGGTTATGTTTTTCTGAAAATCACCTCTCGCGATTCTGTGTTTTTCGCTTCTGATTTCTGGTTTAGAACCCTAGATCTGTGCTTGATCTGCTCTGATCTGTACTGGTTTGTTGATCTCTATCTCGACTAGTACCAAATCTTTGTAGACTTGCTGTCGATCTCCGGTTTTTCTGTCTGATATGATGCCGAACCCTACCGATGACCCGATATCGCCGTATTTCGTCCACGCCAGCGATAATCCAGGTGCTTTGATTGTTGCTGAGCCTTTCACTGGTGATAACTATGTTTCGTGGTCGCGTGCTGTTTCTATGGCTCTCAGTGTTAAGAACAAACTTGGCTTCATTGATGGTACGCTTTCTGTACCGAATCCTACTCAGAATCCTACTGAGTCTCTTGCCTGGGTACGTGCTAACAATCTCGTTCTCTCTTGGCTCTTGAACTCTGTCAGTAAGGATATCCGTCAATCTCTTTTATTCTTTACTGTTGCTCATGATGTTTGGGTTGAAATCAAAAACAGATATGCTTTATCTAGCGGTCCTCGTGTCTTTCAACTTGAAAAATCATTGAGTTCCATGGATCAGGGTTCCCAGTCTATAACTCAGTATTATAATTCTTTTATAAGTTTCTGGGATGAGTATATTACCTATAGGCCTATATTTCGTTGTCACTGTGGTGCTTTAACCAATTGTACTTGCAATATTCTTGATGATATGGTTACTGCTCAACAAAACGACTCTGTGATGAAATTTTTGATAGGCCTCAATGATTCCTATTCGTCCTTAAGAAGCCATTTCTTACTTTCTTCCCCATTGCCTAGTCTGTCTAAAGTATATTCTCTCTTGCTTCAAGAAGAAAGTCAGAGACACCTTACTACTTCCTCTAAACCTTTTGATCCTGTAGCCATGGCTGTTCAAACTCACACTCACAATTCTTTCAAATCCACTAAACTTGGTTTTTCAAAGGATAGAAAGAAACTGAAGTGTACTCATTGTGGTTATAACCATCCTTCTGAAAAATGCTTTCAAGTCATTGGTTATCCTGACCATTGGAAAGGTCCTAGAGGTCCTAGAATTCACCCTGAACACCCTTCTGCTAACTCTGTGCATGTCAATACTCCAGATTCCTTTACTGACAATCTTTTTCATGAGTTCTTAGAGTTCAAAAAGTCATTTGAGAACAAACAGGGTGTTGGAACTGCCAATCCTTCCCCTGCTATTGTTGCATCTGCAACCATAAACCCAGAGCACTCAGGTACTGCACTTGATATCTCTCTATTTAATAAGTATACTTGGATTCTTGATACTGGTGCATCTGACCACATGGTGTGTGATTTTAACCTCTTTACTGATTTTCCAAAACCTGTGAGTATAAATGTGAATCTTCCTAATGGACAAACTGCATGTGCAAGTCATGTGGGACAGATAAATCTGGGACCTAATCTTGTACTGCACAATGCTTTGTTTGTTCCCACATTCACATTTAACCTCATCTCTGTTTCCAAACTCACCATTTCTAATAACTGTAAAATCAGTTTCTATTCTACTTATTGCCATATGCAGGAGCTGAACAACAAAACAATGATTGGTTTTGCTGAAGCTAAAAGTGGATTATACCATCTATAGCTTGCCAGCAATAATAACAATTTTTCTTGTAATTCTTCTATTTCTGAAAATTTTAATGCCACTGTTTGGCACAATAGACTTGGACATTTATCTTTTCATAAACTTGTTCAGCTTCCCTTGGCTTTGCACAAAAACATTGGTAACACTCATGCTCCTTGTGATATATGTCATTTCTCTAGACAAAAGGCTCTACCTTATGCAATAAGCTCCTCTATTGCTTCTGCTCCTTTTGAATTGATCCACTGTGACATTTGGGGACCATTCCCTGTTTCATCTTATGCTGGTCACAAGTATTTTCTAACTGTTTTGGATGATTTTAGCAGAACTACTTGGATTTATCCCTTACTGTCTAAATCTGATACTAAACATCATATTTTGCATTTTTCTAACATGGTAAAAACCCAGTTTAACTCATATATCAAAACCATCAGAACTGATAATGGATCAGAATTTTTCATGAAAGATTTTTTCATACAAACTGGGATTATTCATCAAACTAGCTGTGTTGAGAATCCTCAACAAAATGGAAGGGTTGAAAGAAAACCTCAACATCTATTGCAAGTAGCTAGAGCAATTATGTTTCATGCAAACTTACCTCTGATTTTTTGGATTGACTGTGTCCTAGCTGCTGTGCACATTATTAACAGAACACCTTCATCCATTTTACAAAATAAAACCCCTTTTGAGATTCTTTACAAAAAACTACCCACATATGATCATCTCAAAATCATTGGATGTCTGTGTTATGCCACTACCATACATTCTCATAGAACAAAGTTTGATAAAAGAGCATCTAAATGCATATTGCTTGGATATCCTCTGGGTTGTAAAGGATATAAGCTTTACAACTTGGATACCAAACATACATTTATCTCCAGAAATGTGATATTCTATGAGTCTGTGTTTCCATATAAAGACCTTTTCTCTACACAACCCTTGACAGATAACCTTTTTCCTGTCCCTACTGAACCTATTATTGACACTGATCCCATTAACACACAACCTATTGCCAATATTCAATCCCCACCTCCCATTAATACACAACCTACTTCTCCTACCCATACATTACCACAACCATTACCTCAATCCATTGCTGTGCCAACTACAAATATTCCTGTCTATAGCCCAACAAATACAAATCTCAGGAGATCCTCAAGACCAAGACAACCTCCTTCATACCTAAACATATATAAACATTCCTTACCTTCTACCTTTTCCAATGTGTCCTTCACTGACTCACAAACTCACACATCTGGAAACATTTTGCATCCTCTGTCAAATCATTTATCTACTGAAAGACTTCATAACTCTCATTCTTGTTTTACTGCTTCTATAAGCCTTATTAAAGAACCAAGGTCCTATAAACAAGCTGCCTTAGACCCTAACTGGCAAGAAGCCATGAACTCTGAAATCAATGCACTTGAGAAAACCAATACATGGATTCTCACAGACCTCCCACCTGGTAAGC
Source organism: Striga asiatica (assembly GCA_008636005.1). Lineage (NCBI taxonomy): Eukaryota > Viridiplantae > Streptophyta > Magnoliopsida > Lamiales > Orobanchaceae > Striga > Striga asiatica. The sequence continues at coordinate 124,233 of BKCP01004406.1, read as the reverse complement.
ACTGTATTGGGTGCAAATGGGTCTACAAAGTCAAGTACAACTCAGATGGCACCTTGGGCAGGTATAAGGCTAGACTAGTAGCCAAAGGCTACACTCAAGAGGAAGGTATTGATTACTTTGACACCTTTTCTCCTGTTGCAAAAATTACTTCTGTCAGATTACTTTTAGCCATTGCTTCAATCAAAAACTGGTTTCTTTATCAACTTGATGTCAATAATGCCTTCTTACATGGAGATCTTGATGAAGACATTTACATGACCCCTCCCCCTGGTTACATTGATCCTCATTCTACAAAAGTTTGCAAATTAGTTAAAAGTCTATATGGCCTTAAGCAAGCCTCTAGACAATGGTTTCAAAAGCTTACCTCTTGTTTATTAAACTATGGTTATGCTCAGTCTACTTCTGATTCCAGCCTGTTTATTAAAAATAAATCTGGTTCTTTCACAGCTTTACTTGTATATGTTGATGATATTATCCTGGCTGGTGATGATTTAGATGAGATCAATTCTGTTAAATCTCATTTAAATGACTGCTTTACAATAAAAGATTTAGGCAAACTTAAATATATGCTTGGCATTGAGGTTGCTCAATCTGAAAAAGGAATCCATCTCTGCCAAAGAAAGTATGCTTTGGATATTTTACATGATACTGGTTACTTGGATTCTAAACCTGCAAATACTCCCATGGACTCTAACATTAAACTCACTGCTGCCTGCTCTGACATTTTTCCTTATGTTGATGCAAAATCTTATAGACAGCTCATTGGCAGATTGCTTTATTTAACCATTACTAGACCTGATCTTTCATATTGCATTCAAGCACTTAGTCAGCATTTATCTGCACCTACTCAACAACACCTCTCAGCTGCTCATAGGGTGCTAAGGTATATCAAATGCACTGTGGGACAAGGTATTTTCTACCCTAGAACCTCTTCTTTATCCTTACATGCTTATTCAGATAGTGATTGGGCTGGGTGTGTGGATACTAGAAGAAGTATCTCAGGTTTTGCTTTCTTTCTTGGTAATTCTTTGATTTCCTGGAAATCTAAGAAACAACAAACTGTGAGTAGATCTTCTGCTGAGTCTGAGTATAGGGCACTTGCTAATGCAACTTGTGAAGCACAATGGTTATTGTATCTTCTTGCTGATTTTAATATTACTCACTCAGTCCCTATTACCATTTTTTCAGATAGTAAGTCTGCCATAGCTTTAGCACATAATCCTGTTCAACATGAGAGAACCAAACACATCGAGATTGATTGTCACCTCATCCGGGAGAAGCTTGCACAAGGCAAAATTGGTCTGCAGTTTGTCCCCTCACAGGAGCAAGTTGCTGACATTTTCACAAAACCCCTTGCAGTTCAAGCTTTTCAGTCGATTGTTTCCAAGATGAGCATGTTAAATATCCATGCTCCTCTTGCGGGGGGGTGTTAAGATATATTGATCCTCATGTAATTAGAAACACGCTTTCATGTATCTGTATTAAGTAGCATTATTAGGTCTTATTTCAGTCTTTAGTATAAATAGAAGTGTTAACCTAATTTGTACCCAACAGTTTTCATTCTCTCTCATTCAATACAAAGTATGTTTTCTTTTCCCTCGTGTGCTCTCGATTTATCTCTTCAGAACATTCATTAGATCTGTTCTTCAGATTTTATCAAAATTACAACATACTACAAGCAGAACAAGTCACTACAAGCAACACGATCCTGATTATTCATTTTGTCAAACTCATCAATATAAACAACCACTCTATCAGCAAGAACGGAAAGCAACGCCCCATGTGTACAGTACATGTATAAGCACTTCAAAAGTGATCAAAGAGCCCAACCTAGGTAAAAGCACTTCAAAAGTACATGTATAACTGAATTTAGTGTGATGTGTCCAAATGCCAAGTTTAATATAAACACAGTTCTTGACCGGTCTTCCCAGAATATTAACACCAAAAGAAAATTGATATTCACAGAACTTTGCTAATAAAAGTTCGTTTCAGATCGTCAACTATCTTTTGCGCTACCATTTACAGTCCACCAAAACTGAAAAATGGTCACAAACTCAAAGTAACAAAAACCAGAGGGAACCACCTCAGAGAGAGAAGACAACAGAGTTTAACTACATGATGTATCTAAAATCACATTTTCAACCACTTGGGTTAAATCTTCTTTTTGTCACTGGGCTTTTGCTCAGGCCCAACAGATGGGCCAGTTGTTGTCACCTTCGGTTGGGGGCTGGGACACAGGCTCGGCCTGTTGAGCCACAAACTCGTGACCTTTCAAAGACATGACATCCTCCTGGAGGTAGGGACTGGCAAATGAAGTTTAATGAAAGCCAATAATAAACTAATTATACGGTGAAATCTTTACCGGGGAAAAAAGAACTCAAACCTGTTCCACATCAAATAGGTTCCCTAGATTGAGACCTGTTGACATTGAAATCAACTCAAAGACATTCATGGCAGCAAGCTGCTCCTCATTTTTCTCTGTCACATGATATTCCTACAGCTCCCACAATATTTTTTTTTTCTTTTAACAACTAATGCTAAGTCATAAGGGGATTTAGGAAGTACTGAAATCCACGCACTTGCGAAGAACATACCTCATAATCCTTGAATACGGCTTCCACTTCATCCAGATTGGCATCGTCTGTCTCGTCAAACACCGGTGGTTTATAGACTATAGTCCTTAAACCACCCGTACTCTCAAATTTCTGGGATTGTGATGCGGTGCACAAATGTAAGTCATAGAGCATTAATTCATGTATAGTGAGAGGGATAGTTTTCTGAGTATAAAATTATGTTCCTTACTTTACTCCGACCATATGATGTTTTAATATGTTTTTGTCGGCTACATAGAGATAATATTAAGTGTACTTGAAAAGGCATTGAAAAAGGGAACTTTCATACGCTAATCAAGTAGAAAGTTGTTTCAAAATTGGCAAGTCATTGTGACATTAAGAATAATTAATACTTTTTTTTTACGGAAAATATATAAACACCAAAGAAAAGTATTTTGACATGTTTTATGATGAATTATAGTAAGCTAATATTTAAAAAATCTCATCAAGTGTATACTATTAAGTTCTTACATTCTCGGGATTTGGAATCATCAAAAGGCAAGTAACCTGCAAGCAACACGAAAAGTATAACCCCATTTGGAATCCATTTAAACTTGTATCAACAAAAAACTCATTAGGTTTGATATGTAGAAAACGCATACATGATTAGCAAATGAACCAGATAGAATGCAGTCAGATTCCATAACAAACCTTAAATGAATAACTTTCTGCTTTCAAACCAACAATTTACGTCATAAAAAATATAAAATCCAACTAAGTACCAGACTAGAAAATATTAAAAAGGCTTTGCCCAAATGCTGAACATTTTAACATGGTAACGAGTAGAGGTGCAATATTACTAAGTATTAAGTTCCCAACATCAACAACCAACTTGATAATAATAAACAGATATGCACTATTTATGGACGCCAGCAGATCAAACCCAAAATATAGAAAAAAGAAATATTAGAAAAAACAGACCATCCACTTGCCATATCAATGAATTACGGAAGTTACCAAAAAAAAACTATAGACCCTTAAGGCACGATTGGTATAATGGAATGAAATTTCGTAGGAATAGAATGAGTTGAAGAATGGAATGATTATGGGAATGGAATGAAACATGTTTTATCATTGATGCGTTTGGTATGCAGAAGGAATAAGACTGGAATGGGATGACATTATCTTTTTTTTTATTATAAAAATGAATAAAAGCTTTTTTTAAAAATAATATAATTTTAATAAATTATATATAAATGCTTTTTAATAATATATAAAAATAAAATAATATATTTTTAATAATATATAAAAATAAAATAATATATTGTTCAATAATATAAAAATTAATATATTTTTAATAATATATAAAATAAAATAATATATTTTTAAATTATATATAGAAAGTAATATATTCTTAAAAGTAATATATTTTTAATATATAAAAAATAATATATTTTTAATAATATTTAAAAATAAAAAGTAATATATTTTTAATAATATATATTTTATTTTTTAATTAAACGGTAAATAAAGTAAGTTTTCAATTTTTTATTTGAATTTTATTTTTCAAAATAATATATTTTTAATAATATTTAAAAATAAAAAGTAATATAATATTAATAATATATATTTTCAATATTTTTCAATAATATATTTTTAATAATATATTTTTAATAGTAATATAATTTTAATATATAAAAAATAATATATTTTTAATAATATATAAAAATAAAATAATATATTTTTAAATTATATATAAATGCTTTTTTTAGTTTATTTTTATATAAGTATTTAAGATACTAATTAAAAAATAAATAAAAGTAAGTTTTCAATTTTTTTATTTGAATTTGTTTTTAAAATAATTTTATTTAATATATTTTAATCATGATTTGTAATATATAATATATATTTATATTTTATTATTATTTGTTAATTTTATTTTTTGAAAAATTGATTTCTACACACATGGGAATGAGAAAACCTTCCATTTACTATGGAATGGCTAATCCCATGGAGATGGGTTTTGCCATTCCCATTGGAATAGTCACTCCTTCCCAAAAAATATACAAATCATGGGATAAGGAATGAGTAAGGGAATGATCATTCCATTCTCATGTCATTCCTTCCTACCAATCATGCCATTAAGGTTAACATATTGCAAAGGTAAAGCATCTCCAGGTCACTAAAGCATCTCCAGGTCACCAAAGCATCTCCGGGTCACAGCATTGTACCTTACAAGTCTTTTATTTGGGAATGTATCAGCATATATATTATTTTGGAAGTTAAAATAGGTTCATGCGTTTATGACCGGCATAAAGTTTCGTCTAGAGTTCAAGCACATCACTCTCTGTAGTTATTCGGTAACAGAGCTCTAACATTGAGAACCAAATCAAGCAGACAATCCAATTTAGATTTTCAAATGCTGCGTGGTCTAAATTTTTTATTTTTGAACTTAATCATTCAACTTAGATTTAAAGTTAAATAATCTATTAGACTCTGACTTAACACGTTATGTATCTGGAAAACTCAGATATTTGCCATGGTTCAAAAATAACACAAACAGACACCTTGCAACCTCAAACCTCAAATTTTATTCTACAGATTATTGAATACCATAGAACAACTAAGGGATGAACAATAACTATCGGATCAATGCTAATAACAAGGAATTTTCACAGATAAATTTATAGATTAGCCCAGTGATTAAAATAGCAGCGCCATGTAGACGAATGGCGCGAGGCGTGGCGAGGCAGGGCCTCAGCGCCTCAGCCCCTTGGCCTTGGTAGATAAAAAACAGAGTGTGTTAGTTAGATGAGGATTTTCCAGCAAACTTAAATTCAACATATACCTGTAAGTGAACTATTTTTCTGAAGAAATCTTGTTCTGCATCATCACAGCATAAAGCCATGTATGACTCAAGTTTTGCTACAGGAGATAAAAAAAAAAAAAAAAAAAAAAAAAATTGCTAAATTGTCAAAGTATACTACACGAATTGAAAAATTACCTTGTGCCTTTTATTCCAACGGTGACGGCGACCAACCTCCGGCAGATAAGAGGCGACGGCGTCGGCGAGAGGTATGCCTTTCGATTTTTCTTTTCTTTTTCTTTTTCTTTTTTCCCTTCTTGCTTCAGTCCTTCTCCACCGGTGACGTTGCGGGTTATGGAAATTGTCTGTTCCGGTTAAACTTCCGTCGCCGGCGAATACTCTGTTGGGACCTGTGTGCGAATTACTGTAAGAGCGGCTGTGTTTTTGTTGGGACCGAATTCTTCTGTTTCAATGTTTGTACTGTAACTGCAAATATAATGTTAGTGTAGATACTTATTAGATTAATTTCGAAAACAAAAAGATACTTAGATTAATTAAGAGACTTAGAATTTTAATCCAATTAAGGATTTTCAATTAAGTGTTAGAGATTCTCAAGAAATTCAATTAAGAGTTGGGGACTGAACCGAGCCTAAGGTTTTCGAGCCCGGGTTGGACTAATTTTCGAACATGTTTGTGTTCGTTCATTTAATATTCGAATAAAAATTTCCGTTCGTGTAATTTTTTTAAAGTACCATATAAGTTATTTTATTTAACATTTAACCTATTTTCCATACTTAAATATTATATTATGTTTATGTGTATATTTTACTACGTATACAATTATATAGATAAAATTATAAAATACTTAGTTGTTCGCAAACGCTGGTTTAGTTCGCGAACTTGTTCGTATTCATTCAAAAACCAAATGAGCATAATTTCATGTTTGAATTTGGATCGATTACTAAACGAACAAACTGTTAGCACTGTTGTAGCATAAATTGTTATTTTTACCGAGTATCGAATCAAGGATTCGTTTCCCGGGTTGATCTCTCGAGAAAGGCGGTTCGAAATTTAACTTTGGTATCGATAACCCACAAAAAAGAAAATAAATCCTAAATACTCTAATCAGATAGAAGATTGGATGAATTATTAACTAAGAAATAAAATAAAACAATAATCTACCTAAGAATATAAACGAATAAAGATGAAAAAGCTAGAGAGTCGGGGACAATTAATTCAAGTTCTATTTGCACACTGGGACATTAATCATTCTATTCCAGACTGACACTCTCGCTTAAACATCTAGCGGTTCGCTCCCAATAACTCTTCGTAACAAGGGATTGAACATAGACAAACAACCTCGAGCATACAATACAGGTCAATTATCCAATCCAAATAACTTTTCATAACAAGGGACGGGTCATTGACAATCACGTATTTCAATACAAAACCTATAGACTATTCAATTACGAAATCATCTACCTCATGCGAGCCTAGGTCTACGACTTCTCCCCTTTTGGTTCTGAAAGTCGCTAATTCAATTAGAAGGTGTTTAATCAACTAATCATATAGAATCAACAAACCCTAACTCGACAAACTAACATTCAATTGTTTCCAATTGCAATATCGAAGTGTCACTCTTCGATAATATCAATCAATCAAGCAAGAATATATCAATTCCGAATTTATTTAACTCACATAAGCATGAACGAATCAAGCCTGGCAACTACAATTCAAACAAGTATAATCATCCCCTATCCCTATTCCCTAGCAATCAGAATTAGCTACGCAAATTGAATTCAACACAATAATTCATTTCTCCCAATTCAACCATTATTCATGAATTAAACAAGAGAGAAAAGAAACTTACCAATAATCTCAAATCCAAATGTTGAATACGAATTACAAGCTTATTCCCTAAACACTAAGAAGAAGAAGAAGAAGAAAAATGGAAAAGAAAAGTGAAGAGAAGAAGGAAAATGAAGAAGAAGAAGAAGAAGGAAGAAAAAGAGGAGAATAGAGTGTTCATGGTGTTTTTCTCGACCTAGGGTTTTTACCCTGGAGGGCGAGATTATTCATAATCTGGTCGCGATCCCATATTTATAGTTAGGCGAGTGACGCGGCGTGGAAATCCTAGCACGACGCAGAGAAGGGCAGCCTTGCGGCGAGGAGCTCAGTCATGGCGCGGAGAAGGGCTGCCTCACGGCGCGGAGCTCAGTCACGGTGCGGCACAGGGAAGCCTCAAGGCGCGGAGAAGGGCGCGGTGCGGCAGACTGCTGGACGTGCTTCTTTGTTGGCCTCGTGGAGCATGGCGCGGGCGCGGAGGGTCGTGGCTGGTCTCAGTCAGGGTCGCTGCATGATTGCTAGCTTCCGTGCACGACTTTGCGACTCGGGTTCGTTTGGGCTCATTTGGACTCAGAATTCGATTCCATTTTTTCCTGCTTGTTGCCAACGAACCTCTCTATTCAATTATGCTTGCTCGGCCAATATTTACCTGAAATCTTATTCTCCCGAAGCTTCCAACCTGCACACCAAAAACGAAGAAAAACCAGAAAAACACACGAAAAATATATAGAAAACCAAAATATAGCAAAACACAAAATAGACTATAAAAGCGAATAAAAACTAATGAAAAGACATAAATCGGGAAAAAAGAATGAAAAAATAACAACAATCACAAAAATGGGACAAACAACTCCCCCACACTTAAACCTTTGTGTTGATAAACGTATTAATCAACGTAATTAAGATAGAAAACGCAACACGAATTACGGAAAATAAGATTTGTATTGATTTATATGAGATTGGTCACAATTCCGAACAAGTCGGTATCTTAATACAGGAGGTCGGAAAATAGAGGAAGCCGAGATAATAAATGCATGAATTTAATGTGTTGGTCGTGGTCCTCGTATCGATTTTAATGTTGCTATTTATAGTTACGTTTGGCACACCTTCCAAGAGAAGTCGGCTGCATTTAATGCGGATTTGATGTTTTAGGGGCGGCAATGATGTTAGCACACTTTTTAGGTAATGATGAAAACATGGGCGTCCCTCTTACCGAGTGACAGATGTCACTTCTGTCGGGTTGAGGTTGGGTTTTCCTGGACATCAGTTGCTCCACAGGTCTGTTGACCTGCGACGTCCTTCCCAAAGAACCGAGATGGCAATCCGAGATCTCTTGTTCAATGTTGGGACAATTTGGGAGTTTGCTTTGTTGGTTTTAGGAACCGGGGTGGTAGTACCGAGATGCCGATTAGTTACCGAGATGAGCCCGAAGATCTCCATCGCACCTCGGTCTTATAATTTTCACTTTCGAGTCCTTCTTAAATTCACTCGAAAACACCCTTAATCTGTTATCAAATTTTTCTCGTTCTTTACTCATTCCTCAATTGACTTTCTTTTAGAGTTCGCTCAAGTTTTTGGTAAGCCCTAATTTCACTTTCTGATTTCTCAATATTTTTTATTTTCCTCTGCCTTTGGATATGGCGGTTAGTGATGAGCAGAGAGAACCAAGTAGCAGCCGGACCGTGTCTGATACGGAACTGGATGGTGAATTAATGAATTGATGGGGGATTACTACCGATGGGATCTCGTTTTCGTCGAGCGTCTGGACATCCGAAAGAACAATATTGAGGGAGATGCCGAAGTAGAAAAAGATATTCCCGTGAAGTCGGGATACTGGAGTCGTCCTGCTCGGCGATGGCCTGATGATGATGTATTATTTTTAGGGGAGCCAAGCATCATGACAGACGCCGATGGGGTTCTACTGCGTGAATCGGTGCGGATTCCCTCCTCAGTTAGAATCTTTGCTCCTTATCCGAGAGAAAGAATTCATTTTCCTCCCCCCCGGTTGTGTAGGGATTTTTGCTGAGAGCCTAAGGTCGGGGCTGAGGTTTCCCTTAGACAACGTGATCACTGATTACTTGCGTGATTGGGGCCTTAGCATCAGTCAAGTGACCCCCAATAGTTGGAAGAAGATTATAGGAATTATGGTTCTTCTGGCGCAGAAGAAACAACCATTCCCAACGATTGATGAGTTGAGAAGTATATTTCACTTTAAGAGGAGTAGGGAGCGTGAAGGGGTCCCACAGACTGGTTGTTTTTTCTGCGCAGCGAGGCCACAATATGACTTAAAGATGGGGCAGCTGATTACAGGAATCCCAGAGACCCTTCATGGCTTCCAGGATGAATGGCTGTGGGTTGGTCGGGATTGGCAGTCCTCCGACTTCCAACTTGAGACACCCATTGACGGGATGACAATCCCAACCCGAGTTGTTTCTTCTTTTCGTAAGTTTCTCTCTTCTTCCTGAAATCTCCTGACGACATGTTTTTCTTTCGCTAACAGGTCGGGCCTTTTCGTATTTGTAGCCAAAAGGAAGTCAGAATCCAGACTCAGCGGGGAATTCAGGGAGAAACTCGAGGATTTGGCAAAACTAAGTGCTTCGGAGCGTAATTGGTCTTTGTTGACGAAGAACTCAAAGCTTGCGGACGCCAAATTAGGAGCGAAGAAGGCTATTCCTGACTTCACTGGTAAGTTTTCTATTACGTTATTTAAATCATTCTTTGTTTGCTTTCCTTTCTCTCCTGCGTAAATTGAAGGAATCCTTTTACTGTATTTTATTTTCAGTTTATTACCCGTTACTTGGTTTCTTCGGTTTCAAGTCTGTTCGAGAGGCAAAGGATTACCGACGTCAGTTTTCTGTCAAGGATACCGAGATGAGTCATATGAATTTTTTGGAAGGATTGAAGAAGAAGGCGGCGAGTCGTGCTTCTAGGGGTACCGACATGGGGGTCATGTCAGACTCGCCAGAGACAGTTGTGGTACCGGCCCCAATCATCGAGTCTGTTTCGGAACCTGCTCCATCAACAAATATCGGGATGCCGATTACAACTCTTGTCCCTGCCCCTAAAGTTGAAAAGGATGTTGCCCCAGAGACTGAGAAGGACGTTGCAACGGCTAGCCTAGATCGGCATGTGATTGTATCTAGCTCAAAAGAAACCGAGATGGTTAAGAAAGCTACCGAGGGTTCTTCAACTCAAAAGAAGAAGAAGAAGAAGCCGAAGAGAAAGCCTGGTGATGATCTCGAGGCGGCAGAGGAGCGACGGTCCAAGGCAAGACAGGAAGTCGGTCAGCTATCCCTCGAGAAGAATGCTCCTGTTCATCAAGATGGGGGTGACACGTATCTGCCCGTTGACGAAGAAAGGGTTCTCAACCTTAATCTTCCTGAGGACGTAATGGAGAGGTGGTTTACTCAATTCCATTCCATGATAATTCCACAATTCAAGAACAAGTTCCATCAGCCCTCGCATGTGATGGAGGTAGCTCGGGTTCAATTGATGTCATGGGACCCTTTGACGGAGGCGTGAGTTTCTGGGTTGCCTAACGCTTATAGATTCAGCTATGCCAAGGCCACTTTGGGAAGAGCCTTGGTTGGTCTCTTTGCAATGGAAGACGAATCTCGAATGAACGCAGCTGCGCTAGCTGACCGTAAGGACAAGGTGGAGTTACGCGACGGTCAAATACTGTCCTTGGAGGCAGACAAGGCTGCTCTGACGACTGAGGTTGAAGAAAAAACTGTTCAACTTGCTACAGCAAAGACCGAGATTGAAGGTTTGACTGCCGAGAAGAAACATCTGGAAGACGAGGTGCGCAAGCTTACTGCGCAAATCGGTGCCTCCGAGATGGAAGTTAGGAACAATTTGAATCGCTACTTGAAAGAGCAGGAAGAGCATTAAAGGACTCGGGAAGAACACAAAAAAACTCGCCAAGATCGAGCTGATAAGGAGGCCCAACTGATACGCTCGGCAGAGGCTCATGCTGCCGAGTTGGTGAAGTTAGAGAAGGAGAAAGTTGAATTCGGGGAGCTCATGCGTGCTCAAGGCATTGAAGAAGGTAAGGAGCTCGGTAAGCAGGAGTTCAAGGGCTCCGCCGAGATGGAGAGGGATATTGAGCTTAACTCTTGTTTGAGCCTCCGCTGGGTGATTGACCACTTTCAATCCGGTCTATACAATATTGGAGATCTTAGAGCCATCATGCTTATAAAGATGGAGAGGTTTGGGTTTGACCTAGAGATTGAGGAAATCCATGTTCCTGCCGATGACGATGAACAAGCCTATTGCGAGCTGGTATTGGATGGCACCGAGGCGGATGTCGTTGCTCGCGGATATCCTCCTTTGGATGCAGATAGGCGTGCCGCACTTCGGAGGGCAAATGTCGATATGGTTCTCGAAGGAGAAAAGAAGAAGAGGGCGGAGCTGGCCGACGTGTTTATCTCCACTCTTGCTGATTTTACCGTCGAGCAACATCTCAAACTTTTAACTCCGACCCAGATCAAGAAAGAAGTGGTGGAGTATGCGGAGAGGTGCGTAGCGTCAGCGGCTGAGGAGAATGCAGAGAATCCCCCCATGGAAACCGAACTGGTAAAAGGGTCCGGGGACGTCGACTCTACTATTGTGAAGATCGTGCCGGACCCACAAGCTCTGGATGCTGCAATATTATCCAGGTTGAGCGAAATGATTAAGGATGGCTCTGAAGCTCCAGAAGGTCAAGAGGAGGAAGCCCTTGAAGATATGGGTGGTGCCCATGTTGAAACCGAGAAGAATCAAGAGAGTGCTCAAGCTGAAACCGAGAAAGATGCTGATATCGGGAAGGATCTTGTCTAGTGATTGTTTTTCCTTTGTGTTTTGTTTTTCTGATTTGGACCATTGTGTTGGCGCATCCTTTTTTGCATCTTTGCTAATATTTGTAAGAACATATTTGAATGAATGAAGGCTTTTCTCTTTTTAGTAATTTTTGTATTTTTCATGTTGTCATGAACCTCGTATTTCCGTAGGTTCATAATTTAACTCGGGTTTATAATGTCGTTTTCCTTTCTGAAATAGTCAGGAACCGACTTTAGGCACTTGGGACTTTTTTACAGAACGTCAGTTAAAAAAACCGACTTTAGGCACTTGGGACTTTTTTACAGAACGTCAGTTAAAAAAACCGACTTTAGGCACTTAGGGCCTTTTTACAGAACATCAGTTAAAAAACCGACTTTAGGCACTTAGCGCCTTTTTACAAAACATCAGTTAAAAAACCAACTTTAGGCACTTAGCGCCTTTTTACAGAACGTCAGTTAAAAAACCGACTTTAGGCACTTGGGGCCTTTTTACAGAACGTCAGTTAAAAAACCGACTTTAGGCACTTAGCGTCTTTTTACAGAACGTCAGAAAAAACCGACTTTAGGCACTTGGGGCCTTTTTACAGAACGTCAGTTAAAAAACCGACTTTAGGCACTTAGGGCCTTTCCTATTGGTAGAACTTCTTCAGATACATTGCATTCCAAGGATATCGGTGTGGAGTACCATCCAAGTATTTGATTTCATAAGCTCCGTTGGTTAACACTCCGCTTATCCTGAACGGACCTTCCCACTTTGGCTTAAGAGGCCCTGGGTCAACCCCGACTATTCTTTTTAACACCAGTTCTCCGACCTGAAATGTTCGAGGTCGGAGTTTGGAATTAATATATTTTTCACTCCTCCGTTTATACGCGGCGTTTTTTAGCTCAGCCTGGGTTCTTATTTCGTGGACCAAACCAAGGTTGGCCCTGAGGTTGCTTTGGTTATAGCCTTCATCAAAATTCTGAACGCGATATGTTGGTGTCCCGAGCTCAACAGGAATCATCGCTTCAGACCCGTAGGCTAGCGAGAACGGTGAGAAACCAGTTGATGACCGAGCTGTGGTTCGATATGCCCAGAGGACGTGGGGGAGCTCTTCGGGCCAAGCTCCTTTTGCTGCTTCTAAGCGCAGTTTGAGACCGTTCTTTATAATTTTGTTTACAGCTTCAACTTGACCATTCGCCTGCGGATGGTAGGGTGAAGAAAAGAAATGTTTGATTTGATATTCTTGGCAAAATTATGCAAGTTTCTTCCCCTCAAATTGCCTGCCATTGTCGGTCACGATAGAGTTTGGAATACCGAACCGACATACCAATGATTTCCAAATAAAGTCGATCATTTTTTGTTCATTATTGTGGCCAATGGTTCTGCCTCAACCCATTTTGTAAAGTAATCTACCGCAACGATTGCATATTTGGTTCCTCCTTTACCAACAGGCAAAGGCCCAATCAAGTCTATTCCCCATTTTGCGAAAGGCCATGGGCTGAACACTGACCTGAGTGGTTCTGGAGTCAAGTTGACGTTTGGTGCGAAGATTTGACATTTGGTGCATCTTCTTACCCAATCCGCAGCGTCTCTTTTTAGGGTAGGCCAGTAATATCCTTGTCGTAGAATTTTGTAAGCCAGGGCCTGAGACCCCGAATGACTCCCGCAGATTCCGTTATGGATCTCTTGCAATACGAAGAGTGATTCTTGCTCGGATATGCATTTTAGCAGTGGGACCGAGTAACCCCTTTTATAAAGAGTTCCATTGTCTAAAGTGAACCGTGCTGCACGAGTTCACAAGACTCGTGCTTCTTTGGGGTCCTGTGGTTGGGCCCCTGTTTCGAGATATGCTATAATGGGATCCATCCAGGTGACAATTTAGTCTTTGGAACGTGGTTCGATGCTGGAAACCTGCTTTACCGAGGTTGAAGGAGACTCCTGTGTACCGATCTGGACATATTCTACGTCCTCGATCCTTGTGCTCGATGCGAGGTGTGACAGGGCATCTGCTTGTACATTGATAGTTCGCGGAATGTGTTCAATCTTGAACTGAAAGTTGGACAACCTCTTCATTACCAATGCCAGATATGGCATCAAGCGAGGTTCTTTAACTTCGAAGATACCGAGCACTTGATTAACTAATAACTGCGAATCTAAAAAGATATTGATGTGAGTTATGTTCATGGCTTCGGCCAAATTCAATCCTGACAGCAATGCCTCGTATTCAGCTTCGTTGTTGGTGGTAGAAAAAAGGAATTGAATTGAGTGCCAGAAGACCCGTCGATTGGGATCGACTAAGACAATTCCTCCTCCAGCTCGGGTTGCGGTTGACGACCCGTCAACGTACATCAGCCACAGCTGGTTGTTGATCACTTCTTCAACTTCTGGGATAAATTCGGCAATGATGTCGGATAACACTTGCCCCTTGATGGCCGTCCTTCGTTTGTAGTGAATATCGAACTGTCCCAGTTCTACGGCCCACTTGACCATTCGACCCGACGTGTCAGGTCGGTGGAGGATTTGTCGCAAAGGGAATGCGGTTAACACCGTAACAGAATGTTCTTGGAAGTATGGTCGCAGTTTCCGAGCTGCAGTGACAAGCGCGAAAGCAAGTTTTTCCATTGGCGGATATCTTAACTCGGCATCATGAAGAGCTTTGCTGACATAATATACCGGGTATTGCTGAGAATCTTCTTCTCGGATGAGTACCGCGCTGATTGCCGAGCTACTGACTCCGAGATGTAAATACAGCATTTCGTCCGGTCGCGGCTTTTGTAAAGTATGAGGTTGAGATAAAGTTTCTTTGATACTATCAAGAGCTTTTTAGCAGTCATCAGTCCATTCGAACTGTTTTCCTTTCTTAGTTGCATCAAAGAAGGGCTTGTATCGATCGGTGGATTTTGATATAAACCGGTTCAGGGCGGCGAGCCGACCTGTAAGCCCTTGAACTCCTTTCACCGAAGTGGGTGACTTTAAATCTTGGATGGCTTTGATCTTTTGAGGATTTGATTCTATTCATCTTTGACTGACTACATAGCCTAAAAACTTACCCGACTTTACTCCAAATGTACACTTTCTAGTTTTTAACACCATGGAGTAATCGCGCAAAATTCTACACATTTCATTCAAATGGGTTACATGGTCACTAGCGCGTATCGACTTTACAAGCATGTCATCTACGTATACTTCCATACGCCCTATCAAACTAGAAAACATCTTGTTTACCAACCTTTGATAAGTGGCCCCTGCGTTCTTCAATCCAAGGCGTCATGGTATAACAGTACAGACCCCTCGCCGAGTAAAAAGATGTGTGTTCAGCTTCCTCAGGATCCATTGGAATTTGATTGTAACCCGAATAGGCATCCATGAAGCTCATCAGCTCATGCCCTGAGGTGGCATCCACCATGTAGTCAATATGTGGTAGGGGGTAACTGTCCTTTGGACATGCGATGTTGAGGTCAGAGAAATCAATGCAAAGACGCCAGGACCCGTTGCTCTTCTTTACCAAAACAGGGTTGGACACCCAAGTCGGGTACTTGGCTTCTTTGATGAACTTGTTGTCGATGAGTTTGTTGACCTCCTCTTCTAGAGCTCGTTGTCGGTCCGGACCGAGCTTGCGTCTTTTCTAGATTATGGGCTTCACCGTCTTGTCAATGTTGAGTCGATGGCAGGCCACTTTCGAATCTATTCTCTTCATGTCCTCATGTCTCCAGGCAAAGACATCAGCGTTCATCTTTAAGAATGATATAAGTTCAGTTCGGATAGGTTCTGGAAGGTCGGCGCCAATGCGTAGTTGTTTGTTGCACGTTGGTTCGTCGACGTAGATGACTTCAACTTCCTCTGATGGTTTGGCTCGATTTTCTGGCTTCTTTTCTTTAAACCGGCTGCATGGATCTAGTTCATCTTCTTCCGCGATGACAGGTTCTTTGTCTGGCCTCCTCGATTCTGAGTAAGATCTTCTTCAATAGCATCTTCGAGGTTTCTGAGGTTCGAAAGTGGGTTTTCATTTTCGGATAGATCAACCTCGGGATCTGGATTTTATGCATTTTTTAAGGCCAGGTTTGAATGGTCAATGGTTTGGCCGAGGTCTTTTCTTTTGTCCGAAATTCCTACTGTGTGTACCTCTCGAGATAAGATTGCCAGTGCCAGTTCACGAGCTTCTCATTGATCTCCATAATGAGTGCCCTCACCATCGGCGGTAGAAAACTTGATTGCATAATGGAAGATAGAAACGGCTGCTCGCAGTTTGTAAAAAGCTGTTCTCCCAATGATGGCGTTGTATTCGTTGTCAAGGTCCATGATCTTAAAGGTTTCCATAATAACTTTAGAAGTTTGTCCATGGCCTCCAAATCTGATCGGGAGAGTAATCTCTCCCAAAGGAACCGATATACTTCCATTAAATCCATGGACTCTATCATTGCATGGTTGGACATCGGTGGGATCAAGCCCAAGCTTGTTGAAAGCTCGGAGCATAAGGACACTTGAATATGCGCCCGTATCCACCATAATTCGGTGTACAGGAATCCCACAGATTGGCGCTGTGATGAGCAGTGCATCAGAATGGGGGTGATCAAACAGGCTAGCATCCTCCAAAGTGAATGTGATCGGACAGGTACGGGAATTGATTGTTTCTCTCAGGTCGGTGACTATCACTTGCTTTCCCGAGTTGTACGCCTTTCTGGCATATGCTTTAGCCTACCGTCGTGAACATGTCAGCTCTTCTCGGTTTGTGTTAACTCGGGGAATAGTGCGCACCCGAAATGGACTTAGTGGGACCCGGTTGACATCATCTGGACGTTCAATTTCTCTACTTCTTTTCCCAAGTCGGTTGTCGACCGACCTGGGACCAATTGGTCCGTACATAAAAATTTCCTTTTCTCCTTGTTGCAATCAAACTCTTTTCGCGTTCATAGTCCTTTCATCTTCTTCATCTCGGTCAGGTATGCGGGCCACCTGGTTTCTTTCTTTTTCTTCATTTTGGCCTAGTAAACCTCTTCATCTGGGGATTTCCGATAAGCTTCATAAGTGCCGATAGCAAGCTAAGACACTCGTCAGTATTGTGACCTGGAGATTTATGGTACTCACTGTTGATATCAAGATTAAATATCATGAGATAAAGGTTAGATTAAAGGATTCATAAAGTCTAAACCGCGAACTGGGTCTTTGACGATATAAAATGAAATATATGACACCTCGAAAATATCATCTCGGTTCTCATACGACGTTCTGAGTAAAACAGTAGATCCCAAAGGTCGTCAGAATAAAACATTGAAACCTCGAAAAGGCTACCTCGGTTAAAGAACAGCTTGTCAGGAAGTCGTAGAAGATTGAGACTCTACCAAAATGTCGACATCATGAAATGGCACCGACTTCAATCCGACATAAGTGACGCTTGTCACACAGATAGAGGAGCGCCCATGCTCATCATTACCTAAAAAGCTTGCCTACGTCATTGCCGCCCCTAAACTGTCAAATCTTCATTAAAACGAAGCTGATTTGTCTAGGGAGGTGTGCCAAGCATAACTATAAATAGCAACATCGAAAACGATACGAGGATTCGGCAAAAATTATAAAAACTCGCATATTCATCTCGGTTCTCTTGGTGTACCGACTTAGTGTACAGAGGAAAACCGACTTCAAGATTTCCAATAAAAATCTCATTTTTTGCAATCTTTACTGTAATTTTTACTTTAATTACGTTGATTAAATCCGTTTATCAACATTTTGGCGCTAGAAGAAGGGCTCCATAAGATATTTGGAGTTAATTTTCGAAATAAATACACCACATCTATAAAACCAAGAATGTCGCAATCCGGACAGGATAATCCGACAACCATGGGAAGCGCCGTTCGTGTTGTGGAAGCACCTACCGGTCAACATAATCCGGTGCCTGTGATGCCGGATATCGCCACGCTCATGCAGAACCCAGAATTTGCTCGAGGACTCACTGCTTTGTTGGCCCAAACTATGCCAGGGCCATCACAAAGGATACCGGGACAACCTATCGCTCCGATAACTCCGGCAAGACAACAAGTTCCTCACATACAAAGGGGTAACAACAATTAAGCAGCGTCACATACAACTTCACAACCACGCAACAACAATCCACCCCCTCCGCCAGTGGACAACGTACTGCCGGCAGAAGTGAATCAACCAGAGATGGTTGCTGAAAGTCATCCCAGGCACGTCCCCAGGATTCCCCATGCAGTCTGTTCATTGTTTCAACAAACCGAAAATCCGGTTGACCTAAGAATGCAAATTGAGCGTAATCGTTGCGCTCGACGTAATATTTTCGAAGTCGAGGCGTTAAGAAG
Organism: Striga asiatica; assembly: GCA_008636005.1. NCBI lineage: Eukaryota > Viridiplantae > Streptophyta > Magnoliopsida > Lamiales > Orobanchaceae > Striga > Striga asiatica. The sequence goes on along the minus strand of BKCP01004406.1, from coordinate 105,916 downwards.
GAAGGTGGCAGAGTTGGAAGCCCGACAAACCACTCAAATCAGGCCTTATCAGCATCCTCACGTGTCAGAACCGAGCCATGTCTATATGGAAGTCGGTTCTCCTCTGGCACCCGAGTTGACCAGGGGCCCATTGCCGGGAAAAGTCAAAGTCCCACAGATTGGTCTCTACGATGGAAACGCTGATCCTGACGCTCACCTCGGACATTATACGTCATGGATGGACTTACATGGTGCTGACGATGCTCTACGATGTCGTATGTTTTCTTTGACCTTAGGTCCTAAAGCTCAGAAATGGTATTATTCGTTACCGGCCGAATCTATCCGATATTGGTGTCAACTCAGATCGGCTTTCAGGTCCCATTTCATCGGGGCCCAAGTTAGCTTAATACCTAAGGAGTCAATTACAAATATAGTCCAGAAGGAAGATGAAAGTTTGAAAGATTACATTGCGCGTTTTAATGAACGCGTGCAAAATATGGAACCTTGTCATCCTGAGACGCTCCTTGTCTCGGCAATATCAGGATTAAAGCCAAGATCCATGTTTCGTTGGGCGTTATGTCAAAACAAACCGAGCACTTTTCAAGAATTCCTCGTTCGCGCTCAACAACATGTTATCGCCGAGGAGTCCATGTCGGTTCCTAACTTTGAGTTCTCTTTGTCAAAAGGACAGAGACCAACCTTCGAAAATAAGAAAAAGAAGCATCTCGGTAACACGTCCAAGGGCCTGTCCTTTAGAGAACCATATAAGAGTGAACCAAACGATACCGACGTGAAAACTGCTAGAAGACAATACAAAGAGGATTTGACCACAGGGTACCGATCAATTTACTCGGTCGGTGCCGCAACAGTTTATCAGGAAATCAAAGAAAAAGGGATAATTCCTGAAGCCCGACCAGTAAAGACTCCCGAAAGTCAGTTGGACAAATCGTGGTATTGTGATTATCATCGATCCCCAGGTCACAACACTGATGAATGCCTAAGTTTGTTGTCGGCTCTCATGAAGTTAATTGGAAATCCGCAGGTGAGAAAATTTACCAAACATGAAAGTAAAGAAAGGCGACAAATAGCTCACATTCCTGACCAAGATGAAGAAGACGAAGAAGCAATGAACTCAAAAAGAATTCGCCTACAACAAGGAGAAAAAGAGATCTTCATGTTCGGGTTAAATGAATCCAAGTCGGCCGACGACCGACTTGGAAAGAGAAACAGGGAACTCGAAAGTCCCAATGCTGACCACACTCCTCAAATTCCAGTTCAGTTAGGTTCTGTTCCCCGAGTTAATACTAACCGAGAAGAGTTAACATCCTCACGTCGGCAAGCCAAAGCATATGCTAGAAGAGCATACAACTCGGGAAAACAAGTAATGACAACCGATCTGAGGGAAACAATTAACTCGCGCACTTGCCCGATCACCTTCACATTAGAAGATGTAAGCTTGTTTGATCACCCTCATTCCGATGCATTAATCATAACCGCCCCAATCTGCGGAATTCCCGTTCATCGTATAATGGTGGATACAGGCGCATATTCAAGTATCCTTATGCTTCAAGCCTTTAGGAAGCTTGGACTTGACTCAGCCGACGTGCGTCCATGCAACGATAAGATACACGGATTCAATGGGAGCATGTCTCTCCCGTTAGGGGAAATCACCCTTCCCATCAGGTTCGGGGGTCATGGGCAAACTTCCAAAGTCATCATGGAAAATTTCAAAATCATGGACATCAACAACGAATATAATGCCATCATTGGGAGGACAGCCCTATACAAGTTACGAGCAGCAGTGTCCATTTTTCATTATGCAATCAAGTTTCCAACCGCTGATGGCGAGGGTACTCATTATGACGATCAGCTAGGAGCTCGTGAGTTAATCTTGGCAATCCCTTCTCGAGAAATCCATAACTTGGAAATGCACCTTGAAGAAAAGGAAAAGATGATCGACTGTACCCGAGTTCTACAAAGATCGGTTCCTAAAGACATTCAAAATGTCGATCTTGGGATAGTCACAACTCAGTCGGAGGTTCAGCCGACATCGGTAATTCCGACTTCAAACCCTTCCAACTTCAATGAACTTATTGGAGAGGATCTTACCCGAGATAGAGGGAGAAGACCCGGAAAGGAACCTGTCGTGGAAGAAGATGAACTAGATCCACGAAGTCAATTTAAAGAAAAGAAGCAAGGGAACCGAGCTGAACCATCCGAAGAAATAGAAGTTATTTATGTTGATGAACCCATCTGTGACAAACAACTTCGTATTGGAGTCAACCTCCCAGAACCTATTCGAACCGAGCTCATCTTGTTTTTGAAGTCCAATGCCGACGTCTTTGCCTGGAGACACGAAGATATGAAAGGAATAGACCCGAAGGCAGCTTGTCATCGACTCAACATCGATCACACTATCAAACCCATCATCCAGAAAAGACGGAAACTCGGTCCAGATCGACAACAGGCCTTAGAAGAAGAAGTCAACAAGCTCATTGATAACAAATTCATCAAAGAAGCCAAATACCCGACTTGGGTGTCCAATCCCGTCCTGGTGAAGAAAAGTAATGGGACATGGCGTCTCTGCATCGACTTTTCCGATCTCAACACTGCCTGCCCAAAAGACAGTTACCCGTTACCTCACATCGACTACATGGTGGATGCTACTTCAGGTCATGAATTAATGAGTTTCATGGATGCATATTCAGAATACAATCAAATTCCAATGGATCCTGAGGAGGCTGAACACACTTCTTTCTACTCGGCAAGGGGTCTGTACTACTACACCATGATGCCCTTTGGATTGAAGAATGCCGGGGCCACTTACCAAAGGTTGGTCAACAAGATGTTTTCTAGATTAATAGGACGAATCATGGAAGTTTATGTGGATGATATACTTGTAAAATCGGTGAATGCCGATGATCATGTAACTCATTTGAACGAAATGTTTGGGACTTTACGCGATTACTCCATGGTGTTAAATCCGAAAAAATATACGTTTGGGGTGAAGTCGGGTAAATTTCTGGGTTATGTAGTCAGTCAAAGCGGAATAGATGCAAATCCCCAAAAGATCAAGGCTATTCTGGATTTGAAGCCACCGACTTCAGTTAAAGGAGAGCAAGGACTCACAGGTCGGCTCGCTGCTCTGAATCGATTCATATCCAAGTCCACAGATCGATGCAAACCCTTTTTTGACGCAATAAAAAAAGGGAAACGATTCGAATGGACTGATGATTGCCAAAAAGCTTTGGATAGCATCAAAGCAGCTTTATCTCAATCTCCTACTTTGCAGAAACCAAAATTTGATGAGATGCTATATTTGTACCTCAGGGTTAGCAACTCGGCGATAAGTGCGGTACTTATTCGCGAAGAAGATTCCCAGCAATACCCGGTGTACTATGTCAGTAAAGCTCTTCATGATGCCGAGTTGAGATACCCACCAATGGAAAAATTAGCTTTCGCACTCATCACAGCAGCTCAAAAATTACGACCATATTTCCAAGAACATTCGGTTACTGTGTTAACCGCATTTCCGTTACGACAAATTCTTCACCGACCTGACACATCGGGTCGAATGGTCAAATGGGCCGTGGAATTAGGTCAGTTCGACATTCATTACAAGCCGAGAACTGCTGTTAAAGGACAAGTTCTGTCCGAGTTCATCGCCGAGTTCACGCCAGGAATCCAGGAAGTTATTAACGATCATCCCTGGATGATGTATGTCGATGGATCATCAAATGCGAATCGAGCATGAGGAGGAATCGTCCTAATTGATCCCGATCAACGGGATTTTTGTCATTCGATTCAATTCTTTTTTCCCGCTACCAACAATGAAGCTGAATACGAAGCATTGTTGTCGCGGCTAAACCTGGCAGAGGCTATGAACATAACTTACATCAACATCTTTTCAGACTCGCAACTGCTAGTCAATCAGATACTTGGAATTTTTGAAGTTAAAGAACCACGCCTAATGCCATATCTAGCGATAGCCATGAAGATGTTATCCAAGTTTCAATTCAAGATTGAACACATCCCACGGACTTCTAATGTTCAGGCTGATGCCTTGTCACACCTTGCTTCAAGTGCACGAATCGAAGACGTAGAGTACGTTCACGTCGGCACTCAGGAACTTCCCTCAACCTCAGTAAAGCAAATTGCTAACACCGAGCCAGGTTCCGTAAACCGAATTGTCACCTGGATGGATCCCATTATAGCGTACCTCGAAACCGGAGCTCAACCACAGGATCCCAAAGAAGCACGAACTTTGCGAATTCGTGCAGCTCGGTTCACTCTGGACAACGGAACGCTTTATAAAAGAGGATACTCAGTCCCGCTGTTAAAATGCGTACCCGAGCAAGAATCACTCTTCGTACTGCAAGAAATCCATGATGGAGTTTGTGGGAGTCATTCAGGATCTCAAGCTTTAGCCTATAAGATTCTGAGACAAGGGTACTACTGGCCGACTATGAAAAGAGATGCTGCAGATTGGGTCAGAAGGTGTGTCAAATATTCGCACCCAACGTTAACTTGACTCCAGAACCACTCAGGTCAGTATTCAGTCCGTGGCCTTTTGCAAAATGGGGGATCGATCTAATTGGGCCCTTACCAATTGGAAAGGGAGGAGTTAAGTATGCGGTCGTCGCAGTCGACTACTTTACTAAATGGGCCGAAGCAGAACCGTTAGCCACGATCACAGAACAGAAAATGATTGATTTCATATGGAAAACATTAATATGTCGGTTCGGTGTTCCAAATTCTATCGTAACCGATAACGGCAAACAATTTGTGGGTAAGAGACTCGCAGAATTTTGTGAAGAATACAAGATCAGGCACTTCTTCTCGTCTCCATATCACCCACAGGCAAACGGTCAAGTTGAAGCTGTGAACAAGATCATAAAAAATGGTCTCAAAGTTCGATTAGACAGTGCGAAAGGAGCTTGGCCTGAAGAACTCCCCAACGTTCTTTGGTCATACCGAACTACTGCTCGATCCTCAACCGGTGAAACACCTTTTTCACTAGCTTATGGGTCAGAAGCAATGATTCCTGTTGAGCTTGGGTCCCCAACATATCGTGTGCAGAATTTTGAAGAAGAACACAATCAAGTTAATATGAGAGCCAATCTTGACTTAGCAGATGAACTACGTGCACAAGCCGAACTCAAAAACGCCGCCTATAAACGAAGAAGCGAAAAATACGTTAACTCTCAACTTCGCTCTCGTCTATTTAAGATCGGTGACCTCGTACTCAAAAGAATTGTGGGACCCGACCCTGGACCATTAAAGCCGAAGTGGGAAGGCCCATTCCGGATAAGCGAAGTTCTAACCAACGGGGCTTATCTGTATAGAGTATTTGGATGGGACGCCGCATCGATACCCATAGAATGCACAATATTTGAAAAAATTCTATCAATAAGAAAGACCAAGTGTCTTAAGTCGGTTTTGTAACTGACGTTCTGTAAAAAAGACCAAGTGTCTTAAGTTAGTTTTTTAACTGACGTTCTGTAAAAAAGACCAAGTGTCTTAAGTCGGTTTTTTCAAACTGACGTTCTGTAAAAAAGACCAAATGTCTCTAGTCAGTTTTTCAACTAACGTTCTGTAAAAAGGCCAAATGCCTCAAGTCGGTTTTTTCAACTGACGTTCTATAAAAAAGACAAGTGTCTCTAGTCGGTTTTTCAGCTGACGTTTTGTAAAAAGATCCCAAGTGCCTAAAGTCGGTTTTTAACTGGCGTTCTGAAAAGAGGTCCTAAGTGCCTCAAGTCGATTTTTCTACTGACGTTCTTATAAAAAGGCTTTAAGTACTTAAAGTCAGTTTTTCAAACTGACATTTAAAATAGAGTACTTTAAGTTGGGAAGCGATTTAAATAAATTCAAGTTAGATAAGGAACCAACATAATTCAAGGTTACTGACAAATGCAACAATGCGCGAAAAAACAAATAAATCGTTGGAAGGGAAAAATTTTATTTCATATTCGAATAAAACATGTTCTTACAGATTGAAAGGAAAATGCAAAGGGATGTGCCAACGTAATGGTCCACATCGAAAGGCAAATGCAAAGGGATGTGCCAACATAATGGTCCACATCTTAAAGAAAATTAAAAAAACAACAAAAGCCAAAGTCGTCTATCATTTAAACAGGATCCTTTCCAACATCAACATCCTTCTCGATCTCGACTTGGGCACCTCCTTGAGTCTGCTCGACCTCAGTCTGAAAATCTCCCTTGTCCTTGACAAAACCGAATTCCGAAATGTCCGCATCCTTTAGGATCTCCTCGTCATTTTCTGGGATCTCGAAACCATCTTTAACCACTTGACTCAGCCTGGAATAAATTGCAGCATCCATGGCCTGAGGATCTGGGATAATCTTAACTTTGGCAGCATGAACGTCACCAATTCCCCTCACCAGCTCGGTTCCCTGTAAGTTCTCCTCGGCTGCAGTGGCAATAAACTTCTCCGCATATTCCACAACTTCTTTCTTGATTTGATCCGGGGTCAGCAAATCAAGATGCTGTTCGACAGTAAAGTCAGCAAGGGTGGAGATGAATACGTTGGCAAATTCTGCCCTTTTTTCTTTCTCTCCTTCAAGGACCATGTTGACGTATGCCTTTCGAAGCGCAGCTCGCCTATTAGAATCCAAAGGAGGATACCCACGAGCTACAACGTCAGCGTCGGTGTTCGCTAATACCATCTCACAATAGGCACGTTCATCTTTATCAGCAGGAACATGAATTTCTTCAATCTCGGGATCAAACCCAAACCTTTCCATCTTCATGAGCATGATGGCCTTTAGATCCCCGACACCATAAAGCCCTGAATCAAACCGATCAATCACCCAACGGAGGTTTAAGCAAGAATTGAGCTCGATATCCTTTTCCATCTCCTCAGAACCCTTGAACTCTTGTTTCCCGAGTTCCTTGCCTTCCTCTAATCCTTGCGCATACTTGAATTCTCCAAAAGCATCCTTCTCTTTCTCCAACTTCGTCACCTCGGTAGCATGAGCCTCTGTCAGGCGTATCAGTTGCGCTTCCTTATCAGCACGGTCTTGGCGAGTTTTCTGGTGCTCCTCCCGAGTTCGTTGATGGTCTTCTTGCTTCTTCAAGTAGCGATTCAGATTATTCCTGACTTCCATCTCAGACGCGCCGATCTGTGCAGTAAGTTTGCGCACCTCGTCTTCTAGACGCTTCTTTTCGGCGTTCAAATCTTCAACCTCAGTTTTTGCGGCAACAAGTTGAACAGATTTTTCTTCAACCTCGGTCATCAGAGTAGCCTTGTCTGCCTCCAAAGATGCAAGTTGCCCATCACGCAATTCTAGTTTGTCTTTTCGATCATTAAGTGCAGTCGCATTCATCCGGAACTCGTCTTCCATCGCGCAAAGGCCGACTAAAGCTCTCCCTAATGTAGCCTTAGCATAGCTGAATCTGTAACTGCTTGGTAATCCGGACACTCGCGCTTCAGTTGTAGGGTCCCATGACATTAGGGGGACCCGAGCTGCTTCTATCACATGGGGGGCTGATGAAATTTGTTGTTAAATTTGGGGATAATCATCGAGTGAAATTGTGTGAACCATTTTTCCATTACATCCTCTGGCAAATTCAGGTCCAGGATCCGTTCCTCATCAATAGGCAGATAGGTATCCCCTCCATCCTGATGGACTGGAGCATTCTTTTCCAAATTGAGTTGACCAACATCTTGTCTTGACTTCGAACGACGTTCTTGGTCGATATCAAACTCCTCGCTCGCTTTCCTTTTGGACTTCTTCTTCTTCTTTTTCTGTCGAGAGGAGGCTTCTTCCGCTGTTTTTTGAACCGCCTCGACATCCTCCGAACTTGACACAATAACATGGAGGTCAGGATGTACTGCTTCAGTATTTTTCTCAGCTTCACGAGGAGGAGAATGGGTGGCAACCACAAGTTCGGTATTTGTCTCGGGAAGGGGCTCTGCAACAGGTTCACTAGCAGGGGCCGATACTGCGACTGTAACCAGTGGAACCGACGTGGTCCCAACGTCATCACCCGCAGCA
>BKCP01004406.1:66326-91175 GCA_008636005.1 Striga asiatica | reverse complement strand
CACATCTACAAAATACCACACCATTTCCATCCATTTGATCGGATTTAGTCCCTAGGCGGTTAGTTTTTTTTTTTTTTTACGTTTCACTGCAGTTCACTATTTCTGTCTTTTATTTTACTTTTTCAGCATTTAAATTTTCTTTTATTTTTCTTTGGTCAAAGTTGACATTAGTCAACAAATTTTAAAAAAATAAAGAACATAACGGTGGAGCAAAAATGGACCGTTAATTCACATAAATTGAGGTAAAGGGACTACATTTTTTTTAAGGACTAAAATTGGGCATCAAAACATAATAGGGATTAAGTCTGGATATCCCTAAACATGGAGGACTAAAAGTGGATTTTTCCCAATTATAGGACTACATGTTTTTGTTTTAAGGATTAAAATTGAGCACCAAAACATAATAGGGACTCAGTCTGGATACCCCCTAAATTCATTCATAAGCAGTCAGCTCGAAATTCACCTGGAAGATATCATGCAAACTTATTAATCAATAATCAACTACATTTACAAATAATGATTTTCTAGCAAATATTGATATGGCAAAATTGTTTTATTTGAAAGCGATCTTTTGTAAGGGCATCTACAACCCTATCATTCATTCAATAAAAAATTAACACTCTCTCTCATCCACATTATCTCCACATCATATTTCCACTAAACATCTCTCCATTTAAACACACACTCACATTCCTATTCATTCATTTAAATACATATATGGGACTCATTATCTACTCATCTAATGTAAATTTTAATTTTCTATTCTTAATAAAAATAAAAATTTAATATTTTTAAATTATAATAATAAATTTTAAATGCATGAAAATAAAATTATATGGGACCCATTATCTACTCATTGAATGTAAATTTTAATTTTCTATTCTTAATAAAAATAAAAATTTAATATTTTTAAATTATAATAATAAATTTTAAATGCATGAAAATAAAAAACACTACAAGACCAAAATAACTTAAATTAAAATTACACAAGAAAAAAATAGTAGAATTAAAAAAACAACTTTTTTAATTGGTGGCAAAATGAAAATGTAAATTATTGATACATATTGAAAAGTGTGATATATATAAAGTTTGGAGTATTTATCTATATTGGAAAGTGTGATATACATAAAAAATAAAATAAATATAAAATAGATTGAATAAATAGTTGATTTGAAACAAAAAAAATAGAAATTAAAAAAAGAAAGAAAACATCAAATAATGTCGTTCAATTGTATGAACGGAGCAGTGGGCCCCCCTGTTAATGGATGAGCCACATCCATGTTAAACAGAAAACAGGGCGTTGTGGATGCCCTAATAGGCTAATAGCACATATTGAGCGAGTGTTGGACCCATGTGATGAGAACCTGGTCACGACAAGCCCGACAGGCCCAACAGGCCCATCCATGACGAGCCCACCAAGCAAAAGGCCCAGTTTAATGATGAGAACTAAATGGAGCACGATGGCCGGCAATTTTAGAGCAGTTTTTTATTTGATTTTCAGCAGAATCGTAGGTTAGGGATGAAGTACTAATTATGATGTATTTTTCTTGTTCAAGGATTATGAAACAACAAATAAGATAAAGCTCGTCTTCGAGCGCAAATCTTCGTGTTAAACCGACGGCCGTTAGTGCGGGTTTTCACTTTTATTGTGTTCGAACCAAGGCCGTTAGTGCGGGTTCTTACACAAAACGGCCTTGGTTTTGTGTATCGGGATTCCGTTTTGTGTAAAATCCCGCACTAACGGCCTTGGTTCGAACACGATAAAAGTGAAAACCCGCACTAACGGCCGTCGGTTTAACACGAGGATTTGCGCTCGAAGACGAGCTTTTTCTTATTTGTTGTTTCATGATCCTTGAACAAGAAAAATACATCATAATTAGTACTTCATCCCTAACCTACGTTTCTGCTGAAAATCAAATGAAAAATTGCTCTAAAATTGCCGGCCATCGTGCTCCATTTAGCTCTCATCATTAAACTAGGCCTTTTGCTTGGTGGGCTCGTCGCGGATGGGCCTGTTGGGCTTGTCCTGACCAGGTTCTCATCATTCTCGACCCCTTCAAGATTATCCTTGTCCTCAAGGATAAAAATAAAAATCTGTTCATGAACTCGATTTTGCACGTTACCTCACTCTTTCTCATTTTTCCAATTCGACGGGACCACGCCTCTCTTACACAACCATGCTTCGCCATCATCATCCTTCCGATCCGGCATGACCAAGCTTCCTCTCGTCCATATTGATTCAATTTACCGACGACGGAACCCTTGATTTTTTTAAATCGCTGTGACCACACATTCTCACGGCCCTCGCCTCCGTAAACTACCATCCATTTGAACCTCGCTTCTTCTACACAGCAATGCCGAACCAAATCATCATAAACCAATTCAACATTTGTTCATACCAAACCAACTTCTTCTTCCACCACGTTCAATAATAAAGAATATGCTCCACATTCATCCGTCTCATGGATCTCAACATCAAAAAGAGGCGGTCCTTTGTAATTGCTCGAAACTTCCTCGTCCATGAACTCGTCGTCGAACAAAGGTGGGCCCTCGTACTCGATTTGCTCGACTACTCGGCTACCTCGTCTTCAAAGTAACCCGGTAAATCGAACGTAAACATGGGCTCTTCGTCCACGAATCCCTCCTTAATCTTGGCTTGTCCTTCGTACTTCTCCTCTAAATCATTTCGCTCGTATAGCTCCTCCAAATGCATTTGTTCGTCTCAAACTCCTCTTCAAACCTTCCAATATTGCGGGATCCTCCCACTCCATCTCGTCCAATGGTTCGAAAAACATAATATTTTTTTTTATACGTGAATTCCTCACGAATAATAAAAACAATCCCAGCAAACTAACCTCCCACGTAAATAGTTCAACTACTCTCCCCTCTCGCATAAACTCCCAGCAAATAAATCGGCTACCTCTTCTAATTCAAAAATAAAACTTCCTACAACTCTCACGAAACTAAATCAAATCTCCCAACAACCCTTTAATTATTCTTCCAGTAGGTAAGAAAACAAAATCAAATGAAAAAGTGAAAACCCGCACTAACGGCCGTCGGTTTAACACGAGGATTTGCGCTCGAAGACGAGCTTTTTCTTATTTGTTGTTTCATAATCCTTGAACAAGAAAAATACATCATAATTAGTACTTCATCCCTAACCTACGGTTCTGCTGAAAATCAAATGAAAAACTGCTCTAAAATTGCCGCCATCGTGCTCCATTTAGTTCTCATCATTAAACTGGGCCTTTTGCTTGGTGGGCTCGTCGCGGATGGGCCTGTTGGGCCTGTCGTGACCAGGTTCTCATCACCATGGCTGTCATCGTATTTCCACCCTATGGTCATTCCTTATTTTTTTATTCATTTGGATGAAGCATTTTATTTCACTACAAGAAAATATGAGTTTTACCAACGGAATAATCCGTTGGTAATCAAATTTCCCAACGGAATGACAACGGCTTACCAACGGATTTTCTTGTTGCTATATGGCTTGTTACTAATTTTTGCCAACAGAAAATACAATCCGTTGGGAAAATTCCCAATGGATTACCAACAAATTTGCAACGGAAATGCTTCATGAGATTGCCAATGGATTCTCAACGGAGAATGTAGTTGCTAATCATTCCGTTGGCAAATTACTAACAGAAAGCCAACATATTAGTTACGGATATACTAACAAATTACCAACATAGTTTTCTCAACGGATTATCAACAGATATTTTTTCAACGGATTACCAACAGATATTTTTCTAACGGATTACCAACGAAAATTTTCCAATGGATTGCCAACTGATATTTTTTCTCAATGGATTACCAACGGAATTTTCTCAACGGATTACCAACGGATATTTTCCCGATGGATTATCAACGGATTTTTTAGCAAGAAAAAAAAAATTGTTAAAGAGGTAACACCACCACTAGGCTATATGAATGTATGAGCTTGTTGTCTACAATTCTTATATATATACACGAGAAAATAATTAGTAAATATATATTATATTCTATATTTAAATTCATAAATATTTCTATATTATTTATGATATAACCGTTCAATTATATTTGGTGTTTTTGTTAATGTCTAATTATAAAAATAGTGACTACATATATTAGTATCTATAAATTTATGACATTATTAAATGAACTAGTACGAATCCCGTGCGAAGTACGGGTAAGAAATATGTAATAGAATTCATAAATTAAAAATACTCATTAAATAATATTTATAAATTAAAAATATGGAATCAATATGTAATAGAATTTACCTATATTAATTTATTAAAATGTTATATGAAATTTAAATTGTGAAAAATTACATAAAATATGTCTATTTAAATTAGTACACAACTCGTACGGTGGACTAACTGATAATAAATTATATTATATTTATTTCAAAATAAGTGTCATTTTAAAAAAAATATATTTATAAATTCAATTACAATGTGATTCCATTAAAGAAATATTTTGGTATTATATCATATATTTAAATATCTATTAAAATATTAAGTATAATTATAAAACTTATATTGTTTAACATATTAAAATGAATTTATTTTTGTATAAACTATCCAAATAAAAAATTTTAAGTAGTTGAGTAATTTATTAAATTATAAATAATTAACTACTTCATTTACGTCCAAGTTAGTATTGACTCATAAGTTATGAATATTACTTATTTAACTTTTAAATTTGAAACTCAAATTTGGACTACACAATAAAATTTCATTTATATATGTATGTACACACACACACACACACACACACACATATATATATATATATATATATATATTTTCTCGCAATTTTCTAGATTTGTTGTCGGCCACCTTATCGTTCAAATTTATTACCTCATTAAATAATGTTTACAAATTAAAAATATGGAATAAATATGTAATATAATTTACCTATATTAATTTATTAAAAATATTATACGTAATTTAAACTGTGCAAAATTACATAAAATGTGTCTATTTGAAATAGTACACAACTAGTATAGTGCACTAGCTGATAACAAATTATATCATATTCCTTTAAAAATAAGTATCATTATAAAATTTTTATTCACAAATTAAAATAAATATTTTGGTAAAATTTTATAATATATTTAAATATCTATATAAATAATAAGTACAATTATAAATCTTATATTGTTTAGTTAATTAAAATAAATTTATTTTTGTATAAACTATCCAAATCAAAAGGTTTAAGTAGTTGAGTAATTTATTAAATTATAAATAAATAACTATTCCATTTACGTCCAACTATAAATAAAACTTATATTGTTTAGTTAATATTTTTTATTTATAAAAATAAAAATTATCATCATTGCATAGTAAATCATTCTTAGTCACACATAAAATTGTCATAAAAATGTGATTTAGTGACAAAAGTTAATTATGTATTTTTTTTAAGATAAAGTATTTTACTTAAGAATCATGACAAATTTTAATTTAGGGCAAAGAAAATCATAAAAAATTAGAATTTCTTGTAATGAACCAATTGCATGATGAATAAACCCCAAAAATTATTATGATATATAACAAATTTTAAAAGTGAACGCAATGCATATATGGCACAATATTTATTTTGAATTTATTTAAATATTTTGAAATTAATTACATAACTAAATAATATTAATGTAAATTAAATATTTATCATTATATATATATAAAAAATGAATTTTACTTTTGTAAGTGTTATAAATAATAATAATAATAATAAGATTATACGATTTTGAAAGAGTTTGTTGCTATTTGCTAACGGAAAAATTCCGTTGCTAATACAATATTGAATGTGTCTGTTGCTATTCCGTTGCTATTTGCCGACAAAAAATTCCGTTGCTATTTACCAACAGAATAGTCTGTTGCTATTATAATTTTGAAAGAGTTTGTTGGTATTCCGTTGCTATTTGCCAACGTAAAAAATCCGTTGCTATTTACCAACGGAATAATCCGTTGCTAATACAATATTGAAGGTGTACGTTGCTATTCCGTTGCTATTTGAACGGAAAAATCCGTCGCTATTTACCAATAGAATAGTGCGTTGCTATTACAATTTTGAAAGAGTTTGTTGCTATTTCATTGCTATTTGCCAACGGAAAACATCCGTTGCTATTTACTAACGGAATAATCCGTTGTAGGTCTCAGTTGCTATTTGCCAACGGAAAAAATCCGTTGCTATTTACCAACGGAATAATCCGTTGATATTATAATATTGAAGGTGCCCGTTGCTATTCTGTTGCTTTTTGCCAACGGAAAAAATCCATTGTTATTTACTAACGAAATAATCCGTTACTAGTACAATTTTGAAAGAGTTTGTTGCTATTCTATTGGTATTTTTGTTTGTATTTACTAACAGAGTATTTTCGTCACTATTTGGCAACGGAATATAAAGATATAATTTTCGTTGCTGCTATATTTTATTAGTATTCTGTTGGTAATCCGTTTATAAAAATTGTATATATAATGCATTGTTAATCCGTTGGTAATCCCCAACGGAAAAATTTTTGTTGGCATCTTGACAATTTCTTGTAGTGTTTTGTTTTATTTTTTACCACTACTTGGGTAGGCAATATCATTTTTCAAGTGAAATTTGACCGCTAATCAATATATTTCGTATGTCAAATAAAAGATACAGTTTAGGCCTGTAGGGTATCATTTGTAAGAAATTTGACCTTTTAATAAACAATAAAAATTGTCATTAATTCATTTTGGCTCCTTCCTATCTATACTTATATTAAAGGGAGTCATATTTACCAAATTTAGTAGCTAGAAAAGTCAACAGCATTTATTGTCATTACTATTTCCGTATTATACAGTATTATTTAATCTTTGTTTTTCTGTTACGATTTTTAAAAACAGATATGATCAAATTCTCTCATCATTAATTACTTTTCATTAATTACAATTTATTTATTTATTATTTTCTTAGCAAAAACGGACCAACATTAATTGATTTTCTTAAAATGTGGAAGTTGTTGTTTTATTTTTGTACAGAAAATCGGGCTTCATTATAGAAATTTGTTCAATTACACAATGAATTTTCTATGATATAATTATTTTTTATGAGAACTTTTTTTTTTAACAGAAAAATATGGCATTTCAATAAGATTTTCGATTTTTTAAGACTGATCGTTATCATGATAAGAAATTGAACATTCCAATATACCTTAACAAAATATACACGTGGTGTATACATCAGTTAATAGAAATATAGAATCCTCATATTTTTATATATACGTATGTAATTTTTCTATACCAAATTTAATAGTTGTTGTGTTATGAGTTTTTTCAATTGTTACTTGGTTGTTGTGATATTTAGTTTGGTTGGTGTCGCAAAAATTCTAATATATATATATATATATATATATATATATATATAATAAGAATAATCACTACAGTGCAAATTAGAAAAGTATTGATATTAGAAGAGATTGAGTTCATGGTTTTTCTTAAATCAAAGTTGTTTAATTAGTATACAAAATTAAATTCTAAAAAAATATATGTATATATTTTGTACATTATTTATACACTATTTAATTTTAAATTTATTTACATATTTTAAATTGATTACTTATATAAATAATACCAACGTGCATTAAATATATTTCATTACATAAAATAAAAAGAACAAGAAGACGTGTAACTTGTATAACTTTATAAATAATAATGACATTATATGACAACAAAGTTTAATAATTAACTATTATATAGTGAATAAGAATAAGTAAAATTGTTATTTTCTCTTATATCAAGGAATAAATTTATATAATAAAATTAAATTTATATTAGTATAAATGTGTTAGTGAGATAATATATTAATTATTTTAGAAGTTAGCCCTAACATGCTCATGTTTAATGTTCTGACTAATAAAACAACGCTGATTAAAAGATGTGAAAAATAGATTACAACCCTATTTTTTTAGACTTAACGGTGATTAAAAGAGGTGGAAAATATATGATAACTCTTTTCAGACTTAAACGAGACTTAACGGTGATTAAAATAGGTGAAAAATGGATAATAACTCTTCTCAGACTTAAACGGACAGAACTTGTGAAAATAATTCATTTAATGTCTTTCTCGTGCATCACACGAGGTACGTACTAGTTACGTTTTAAGTCAGGGTCCTGGACATTAAAAGGTCATAAGATTAAGATATTATTTTAAAAGAAATTTTAAAACTTTTTAAGATTTAAGATTTTGAAATTTTAAGATAATTCTTGAAAATCTTAAGTCTCGAGATAAAATTCGGGGTGAAATTTTTTATAAGATTTTTGTATCAATAATTTAATCAAATCTTAAAAAGTCAATCTCAAATGACTTCATGATTTTTATAAGTTTAAATTAAATATACCAAAATTCTTAAGACCAACTCCTACCGTATTGCATAACGTATCCAAACACAAAAAATCTCTCCAATCGAACCGCAAAACGCAACTCAAAATGCGTTCTTGTCTTCTTTTCATATACGCAAATGTTTGCTCAAATTACATTTCTTGCCCAGTTTGGTTTTTTGTTTGTACTTTTACATGTTTTATTTATCAACCTAATATAAATATACTAAATGGTTTTGATTATAGTTTAATTTTATTTTTTATTTTATTTTAATGGTAAAATAATATCTTTATATGATTTTTAATACTTTTTTTAATAATTTCAATTCAATAATTTTGAAAACTTGTGAATATCCATAATGAATTTAATCCAACAACTATAAAAATATTTATAAAAATATTTTTATATATTCATACAAACACTTTGACTTAAGAAATTTATAAAATACTTTTATATATTGATACAAACATTTTGAATAAATTTTAGAAAAAAAATACAAACCACATTAGTATTAAAAATACTACAAATTTGACACATGAAAAAGTCATTAATATTATCAAATTAGTTGAACTAATTGAAGAATATCTATATTCTACTTGTACGAATGATTATTTTATGTTCATCTCAATGTATTTTTATTTTTCATCTTGTATATTGTAAGTTTTTATTTTTAATGAATATTAATTTCTCCAATTTTATTATATATATGAATTATAACTCTATATTTAATTTTATCACATAAATTCTAAATCAAATTTAAAATAATAGTGTGGTTTAATTTGTAAAGTTGTAAAATATGGGGTAATATTGAAAGATGTAAAAGTTGATGTAGAAGAGAATATTCTTTTGAGTTTGAGAATGAGTTTTTCGGTTGGAGATGAATTACTGTTTGATGTGATAGTAACTGCAAAATAGATTTGAGAATGAGTTTTTCGGTCGGAGATGATCTAAGTCCCAACAAATTTTTAAAAATTAGAAATGAAAAACACCCAGCCTGTTGATATCAAAGTTATGTGCAGCATACCAAATTCACATATCAAAATTGATTAGATGTGCAAATATTTTTGGAAATTTTGTGCATTAAGGATGTGGAAAATTAATAAAAAAATGGAGGGATATTTTTTCTGTTGAAATGATGAATGTATATGATATATATAATTTATTTATAAAGTTGATGTGATATAGAGATGCATAATGGATAATTATCAATAGTTATAAATATATAGATGAGGAATATTGTTTTCTACTGAGAAAAATATAATATTTTTTTATTTTATTTTAAATTATCTTAATGAGATCGAAAAGATATTTTAAAAATTTTATATTCAATCACAATGTCAATAGGATAAAATTTGACCGGACAAAAAAGACCCTGAAAATTTGTATATCCGAGCACCATCAAATTTTGGTTTGACAGTTATACTGCTTGGATAGAAAAATGGGTACTTTTATTTATTTATTCTACCTCATATTTTATCCACTTTCTCCATTCAGACTTCGTTTTACAAAATAATTCCTATTTTAAATCTCACCTGTAATTTAGCAGATGCCACATAAAAAATGTATTTTAGCAAATGTCACTCACAGCAGTAACTGGACAATTTAATTTAGAAAATGTATACAACTAACCAATAAATATAAACACGTCTATTTTCATCTTTGTAATAAGTCTTCAAATATTTACTGTTTTTACGCGCTCCCTCCTTTTAAGGAGATCAGAGTGATAACCAAAGAGACAAATATTTTTTTTATTTCCTCGAATAATATTTTGATATAGATTTATTTCAAAATAATTGCTATTTATTTATTTATATGTTTTTTGTCAATCTTATCAACACAATTTAGAAAATATATATAATTCGATCATTACTATATAATTTTTAACAAATTTTACTATTAAATCACTCGTATATTTACAAACACTATTTTACTTATTTACAATTTTAAAATATAATTCAATCACTACTATATACTTTTCAACAAAAATTACCATTGATCCATTTACATATTTTTATCTACAAATAATTTATAATTATTATTCTACTAATATATTAATAATTTTAATTATTACATTTTACTTCATAATCCACTCATTCTTTCACCCATTTTGTTTTTTCACCTTTTCAGCAATTATTTTTGAGTTAATTTTTTCCAACCTAATCTATATAAAAAAATACAGTTGTTTGGAAAATAAATCAGAAAAAAAATAGTTTTTCCTTTTTCTTACATACCAAAACCAAAATAGTTAAAACTTAAAACCCCTATGTTAATGTCAATCTCAAAATAGAAAAAAAATAAAACCATGAATTTAAAATTTTGAATAAAATGGCTAATAGTTGAAAACAAGATGAGTGAACATGGCAGTCATGATGCTGGCTTTGACTTTCCTTCACCATAACGTTCTCTCTTAATTCCTACAATAATCCCACGTTCGTTCACACAATCACATTCCCAATTTTCCAATTTAGATTTGTTTTATTTTATTTTATATTCTTTCGCTCATATAGTGCAATTTTTTTATTTAGTTAATATTATTTTTCAAAAAAAAAAAAAAAATAACAACAAACACAATGTACTATATGTACTATAAAAAAAATACATCACCAATGTGTGTATGTCACATAAACAGTGGGCATATTAACATGTGTCTGCCGTGGATAGGGGAACATTTCCCATGCAATTAAAGAATACTGTTCTCCCGATTCTCATAGTAAAGTCTAGTTATTATTTGAACCACATGCTACTACATATTTATCTATAGTAAAATTGTCCATTTACATGAAGTAACTTTAATATGAAGTAATTTAGGCTACGTTTGATAGACATATAGTTTTTTTTTTTGTTAGCTTATTAGTTTTTTGTGTTCAAATAAATTCCGTTTGGTAGGACAAACTTTTTTAAAAAACTGAAACTTATTTTATAAACTTCTTTGGATAGCTTTTCAAATAAGTTCGTTGAAATTATTAATTTAGGTAGCTTATCAGCTAATTTTACTAAACACTTTTATCATATAAGTTAACTTTTCCGCTATAAGCTATAAGCTCGAAAATTACTGACAAGCTATCACCTANGCTTCTCTGTTACCACCATTGATTCCTACTCAAACTGACCCACCACCTTCCACAACAAACTCAACAACCTCTCCTCCTCCTTCTTCTCCTTCTCCATCCACTCCCTCGTCCGCGCCACCTCCTCAATTATCCACTCCTTCCGCTCCTCCACCATCTCCGCCAGCGGCTCCTCCGCCGGAAACCTCACCGCCGTCACCTCCTTCACCATCACCACCCACACCTTCGGCCGCCCCACCGCCGGAATCTCCTTTGCTGCCACCACCAACACCACCAACCTCACCGCCACCATCTCCCCCAACCGCCCCACCACCGGCAACTACTTCCCCTTCCCCGCCAGCCGCCTCTCCTCCACCGCCTCCTTCACCGCAAACTTCCCCACCGACGCCGGAATCCCCAGCAACTCCGGCACCACCACCTCCATCAGCCGGAAATTCTCCACCACCGGAATCCCCCGCCACCCCCGTGGCCTCTCCTCCACCACCTTCTCCTCCTACATCCACCACGCCTTCTCCTCCACCGCCTGCCGACAGCCCTCCGCCGCCACCGTCTGTGGTGGATCCACCACCGCCGCCGCCGGAATCACCTCCAACTCCGGTGGGCTCGCCACCTATTCCGCCGGCCTCCAGCCCACCTTCCAACTCGTCAACCACCCCGCCGCCAACCATATCTTCACCTTCTCCTCCTCCGTTGAGAAATGCATCAACCAATGGGAGCACGACACCTGGAACACTCCCGTCGCCTCCCACCACTAGTGCAGAAAAACCTACGGCGGGGTCAACTCCGGCGAGACCAAATACAGTTTCGGGCGCAACTCCGGCGAACTCCGCTGGTCTGAGTGGCGGAGGTGCAGCAGTTGTCGGCAGCATTGTGGGCGTTTTGGCGCTCAGTCTTGTGGTTTTTGCTGTGTGGTACTTACGTAAAAGAACGAGAAGGAAGGACAAGTATAGTCTCGGATATAACATGCCCTCACCCTATGCGTCCTCCCAGAACTCAGGTACTTTTCGTCTATATTATTTTTTTCCTTTTACTTCTTGAGTTGTGTATCATATGACTTGGGTTGATTGATGTGTTTACAATTTGGAAGTTATTTTATGTCGTTTACTGAAGGATTAATGTGTAGCCATTCGGACTTTTTGTTTTTGGTTTTTTTCTGTTGACTCCCCAAGCAGATACTCCTTCTCTTTGTGATCCTCGGACCATTTTCATTTCTCATTTTTGCACCTATAAAGAATAACATTAAATGTACTCATACAATCAAAGCAATATTTAATGTAACTATCATACCCTTCTCCAATTTCTATGTTAACTATTTATTACTTTGAAAAGTGGGGAAAAACCTTATTTAATGGGGGTATAACCAGGAGGAGAAAATGAAAATCCCCCCTAACTCAAAAGAACAATCATTTTGAGACAAAAAGAAATGGGATTAGGGGGACTATCAAAATAGGACGGAGGGACTAATATATTCGGGTTACCCGCCTGGAAATTACAAAGTGGCAGTTGACGTTCTTTCTTGAATTTGGATTTTGATTGTTGGTGCCGCTTAATATGCTTTTCAAAGAAATACAATGTGATTTTTCCTTTTTGTCTTCACATTTCAAAGTCGAAGCTTAGCCCACGAAGCATCAGCTACCTGATGATCATTTCATATGTGTGAGCTTTTTAATAAATAATTCAAAAAGTATACTAACTGAGTGCTGGCTAATTAAGAGTCTCTCAATCTCATATTACTCAGACTTAACTATTTTCATCAAATACATAATGGTTTGAAGTGATGAATACTTACATATCACTTTTTGTTATTTCCCCAGGTTCCTCATTCTTAAGATCCCATTATTCATCTCAACTAGCCGGAAGTGTTTCGACAAGCAATTACAGGTACTCGCCCGATGGTGGTGGCATAGGCGCCTCAAAGTCATGGTTCTCATACCAAGACCTACTTGGGGCAACAAACGGGTTTTCAGAAGATAATCTTCTTGGCGAAGGTGGGTTTGGCTGTGTTTACAAGGGGGTTTTGGGGGATGGGCGGGTAGTTGCTGTTAAGCAGTTGAAAGCTGGCGGTGGACAAGGAGAGCGCGAGTTTCAAGCAGAAGTCGAGATTATTAGCCGAATACACCACAGGCATTTGGTGTCGCTTGTTGGTTACTGTATATCTGAAAATCAGAGGTTGCTCGTATATGATTATGTGCCGAATAACACCCTGCATCACCATCTTCATGGTAAGGCTATTTTAAGTTTCTGGCTTGTTGATTTTTTTAACTAAATTGGTTAAATGCTTATTCTGAGCTATATAACATGGGCAGCTGAAGGCAAGACTGTGATGGATTGGGCTAGTCGAGTTAAGGTTGCAGCTGGTGCAGCACGTGGACTTGCATATCTTCATGAAGACTGTAAGCTCAAGACCCTATTTTTGATGCTTTACTTTTTCCTTTTAAAAAATTGTGGTATTATTTTCGTTGGGTTACATATGTTTTAAGTAGATGATTTTGTCTTTTCATTGCTTGTAGAGTTTCGCGAAAACCCAGATTCTGGTTTTTCAGTTGCTCTATTAATGTGGCCATGATGAGTTCTTATTGATTTTTTTTTTTATTTTTCTCTCTCTCTCTCTCTCTCTCTCTCTCTCTCTCTCTCTCTCTCTTAATTAAGGCCTCAACGACCAAGTACACTAAATAGCAACTTAAGCAAACAATTTTATACTATTCAAGAATTTTTCTTCTCGAGAATTTTATGTCTCTTGTAATGTAACTTCCTTCTGACCTTTGTGAAGAATTTACTAAAAAGCTTTGGTTATTCTTGACAGGTCAACCCCGGATTATTCACAGAGATATCAAGTCAACAAACATTCTTCTGGATAACAACTTTGAAGCACGAGTATGATTATTAGATCCGTCCTATACAATAAAATTTCTTAATTCCTACTAATTTCCCCTTAGTGTAACACTACTTCCTAAGCATTTCATATGGCTTGATTTTTCTATTAAAAAAATAATAATTCTCTCTCCATTAAATACCTTTCTTGCCCCTCACGAGCAGGTCGCAGATTTTGGGCTTGCAAAGCTAGCATTAGAATTGGATTTGCATACACACGTATCAACCCGCGTGATGGGAACCTTTGGGTATGTTTGTTCTATTAGAGAACAGAGCTAGTTTTATCTAATAAATGCTTGCGGATTTAAAATTAATAAATTGTGCACCCATCAATTTATGTAAACATCTATGCGTACTTATAGTATTTGAAGTATGGTATTTTCTAATGAAAGTATGCATAGTTATGAAAGGAGTATGCCGAACTAATGGTGAGCTGTTCTAACAAAAGAACTATTGTGTGGTGTTCATTAAATAGTTTGGATGACTTCACAGATACTTGGCTCCGGAATATGCATCGACTGGTAAACTGACTGAGAAGTCTGACGTGTTCTCGTTTGGTGTCGTGCTTTTGGAGCTAATTACAGGCCGTAAGCCTGTCGACGCATCTCAGCCAGTTGGCGATGAAAGCCTGGTCGAGTGGGTAAGTCTCATTGAAAGTGTTCATTATTTTCAGTATTAATTTTGAACAATAGTTCTTTCCTTTTTTTTCTTTTCATTTTTCTTGTTATTTTTCTGTTTCCTTTTTTTCGTCTTACATTATATATGACTAGAACCAGCTAGAAGCAAAGCTGTTTCAAAACTATTTTCATCTTTTTTTTTTATTTACTAAAAAATAAGTAAAAAAAGCTTTTATGCTATCTGTTGATCAGGCTCGACCGTTGCTCACCCAAGCTCTCGACAAAGAAGAATTCGGAGATATAGTCGACCCCAAGCTTGAGAACAATTTTGTCGCGAGTGAAATGTTTCGCATGATCGAAGCAGCCGCGGCTTGCGTGCGCCACTTGGCGTCCAAAAGGCCGAAAATGAGTCAGGTAATGTTCTACCAAGAAACTAAGGCTATGTTTGGTAAACATAAGCTATTTTATAGGTTTTAAGTGAATTTCGAGCTTATAACTGATAGCTTATGACTTATGGCTGAAAAACTAACTTATATGATAAAAGTGTTTGGTAAAATTAGCTGGCCGAAATATAAATTTCAATAAATCGTTAGCACCGCATAAAAACATTCCTCCTAGAGTAGCTCTTAATAGGAACTAGTACAGAGCCCGTGCGATGCACGGGGTGATCGCACGGGGTGCACAATTTTAAGGCTATTTATCCAGACTTATAATTATATACATGAATAAAGAAAAATATACGGGATATATATAGTACGTCACCTGTGCGAAGCACGGGATATATTTATTTGGAGAATATTATATTATAAGATGCAATATTCTATAAAAGTTTATAATACGCAAGAAAATTGTACAATGTTCAATAAAAGTTTTATAATATTCAAGTGGAGTCTTAAAGTCTCTTGCACATTAAGACTACTGACAAAATAATATTTTAATCAATGAGTTTCCTTTCCTTGTAGCCAAATTGTGAATGTGATTTGAGGAGTACAACAAATCGATATATAGCTGACTTACTTTTTTCATTGTAGTTTTTTTCTTTTTTTTTTTTTATAATGTCTAAAATATAGCAAAAATTAATTTTTTTTATTACAATTAGGAATTTTACTAAATATAAACTCTCAATCTATGGTGTTAACCAACGTTTTCTAAAAAATTAGGAATTTTTACCTCTTTTAATCAAGTTTAAGTCTAAAAAACAATAGAGTTATTATAAGTTCTTTTTCTACATCCTTTAAAACATTAAATATGAGCATATTGGGGCTAGCTTGTAAAATAATTAATATATTATCTCACTGAAATATTTATACTTATAAAAATTTAATTTTAGTATATAAATTTATCCCTTGATATAAAGAAAAAGTAACAGTTTTACTTATTGTTGTTCACCATATAATATTTAATTATTATTTTATTATATAATAAAAAAGAAATAATGTTAAATAGTGTAGTAAAATTGTTATAAAATTATATGATTTTTTTTTTACAATATAGATTTAATATTTTTTTATGATTTGATAATATAAACAAATCTATACTTAACTTTGACAAATAAAACAAATAAATATTTTAGTAAGTATTTAATATATATACTAAATAGGAATATATTTGGTATAATCAAATACCAAATATAATCAAATAAGTCAAAGTGTATATTTTTATTTGGTATTTGATTTTTTTATTATTAAAATCTTTTTATTATACTTACCTTTTTAAAATAAAACAAATAAATAAATCAATTAAATAAATAAAATATTATAATACCAATAGTAATGGCATTTAATGCAGTTGACTTTTCTGGATAGTAAATGTAGTAAATAGAATCTCCTTTTATATAAGTATAGATTGTATAATACGAAAATAGTAATACAATAAATGTTGTTGACTTTTCTTTATACTAAATCTGGTAAATGGTATACCTTTTAATATAAGTATAGATAAGAGAAACTCTGAACAAAAAGGGTCTTCCTCCCGCGATCAAGAATAGGCTTATTTGCAAAGTTACCCAAGGCAGCAACTTATGATATAAGCTCGAGCTTTTTAAAAAAGTTCGTCCTACCAAACCAAACTTATTTGAATACATGAAGCTTATAAACTAATCAAAAAGCTATAAGCTACCTTACCAAACACAGTCTAACCCTGATTACTATTCATTTCGCCTAATTGCACTATTATAATCCACCACTCGTCTTTTTTCTATTTTTGTCGTTCGTAGGTAGCAAGAGCTTTGGATTCAATGGAAGAACTTGCGGATTTGAACAATGGCGTGAAGCCGGGGCAAAGTGGGATTTTCAGTTCAAGGGAGCAATCTGCACAGATCAGAATGTTTCAGAAGATGGCATTTGGAAGTCAAGATTATAGTTCAGAGTATTTGGATCATTCACAGAGCAGCTGGAGAAGTTAGACGAAGAATGTAGGTTGTCGGTATTATTTTATTTTATTGTTATTATATTTTTTAAATAGTCTGTCTCGAGGGATAATTCACATTTTTTTTAATCAAATTTCGATAACAATTATTTTGTAATTACTGCTGTTGCATATGATTATTCGTTGTTCAGTTCTGCTCTGTTTTACTTGTAAATTTTGTTGTTACAGCCAACTAATTACAGCTGATACTCATCTTGATTCGTTTGATTATAACTTTTGGTGTTATGTATATATTGTGCATTGTGTAAAATTTTCGAGTGGTTTTTTGGTTCTTGGCTCAACTCCATGAAAGAGTACATTCACTCAAATAAGTCTTGGTGAGATTTTTTGGTTCTTGGAGTACATGCACTTGTCGAATTGAACGTGATTTTTGTTGGAAATTAGTAGTGGTGAGATTTTTATTTCACTATACAGAATAAGTCTTGTTGAAAATTTTATAGTTATTTAACATTTGTCCACTCAAATATTCATAGTTATTAATTAATATTTTATTGCTTTCCTCCAATCATATTTAATTATTATTCTTTTAACTTTTTCCAACAAAATCCCCAAACATATACAATCTAAGGGAAAAATCAGTTTCCTACACAAAATATACCACATTTTTTTTTTATACCCGAGTTTCCAACTTAATCAATATTGATCACTAAAGTTTTTAAAATTAATTACTTGTAGTCAAAATATTAAAAAGATGTTAAATTTTTCAGTATATCATACATTTTTTAAACTCTAGATTCACTCACCAATCCAACCATACATTTTATTCATGCGATTCATAACAATCCCTGTTAAAGGTTATGAAAAAACTTGACCAAAGTGCGCTGTAATGTTTGACCAAGTTCTACTAGAGATTCTACCGATGGATTAATGATTCATCAAGAAATCAATTTTTCTTTGATGCGCATTTTGGCCAATTTTTTTTGGAACTTTTAACGAGGATTTTGATGAATCTCGAGATATCGTATAATAGAATAGAAGTTACGTTAAGTCGAATAGAGATACGTAAAATGATATACAATTTATTGAAATCTGCCATCGAGGGTGGCGGCGGTGGGCGACGACGGTCAATTTTAACATTTTTGTGTTTATATAAAAACAATTGATTTTGAAAACTGTTGTGATCAAAATTGATCAAGTTGAATCTCGAGTGGTATATTTCATTTAAGATACAAAATAAGGGGGGTGTATTCAATCTCAACTTTTAGAGACTTTTTAAGACTTTCAGAATTCTAGTGTATTCAATCAGAACTTTTAGAGACTTCTGAAAAGTTTACATGTATTCAATTGAGACTTTTAAAGACTTTTAAAAAGTCCTTAAAAGTCTCAGGGTATTCAATTAAAACTTTCTGAGAGTCTCTATAAGTAACCCTGTATTCAAAATATGAAGACTTTGTGAGACTTTTTAAATTGTGAGACTTTTAGAGACTTTTCTAACAAATTACAAAGAGAAAGTCCCAACAGAAATCCCATCAATATTGGTGAGATTTTGCTGGACTTATGTGACTCTCTTCACGCTCCCTTTCTTTTTTTCTTTCTAAAATGACTTTATTATCCCATATCACTTTTATGCTTTATTATTTTACTCATTTATTTTGATACCTTGTATAATTTTTATTTCATTACGTATAAGTGATCTTTATTTTATATATTTTTTATTATGGTTATTTTATGTATATATACTTTTATTCTTATCTTGTGAATTTAATTTTTCAAAGGTTAAATGCTTCAATAGTTTGCACTTGCAAATAATTTATTTGTTCTTTCTTTTTATTTGTCAATGTTTATTTTATTAGTATTATAAAATTATTTTATTTTCTAATAGTTTATTTGTTGATATTGAATTATTTTGAATATTACTGATAACTTTATAAAATACAATTACTGTTTTTCGACAATATTTGTATCTTCCATAGTTCGACTCATTGAAGCTCGGATTGATTTGCTCGTTTAATAAATCTAAAAATCCTAAATAATTTGTTAGTGAATAACTCATTTCGCATAACATGAGTTGATTCATAAATTTTTAGAGGATTAATATATAAAATATATATTTTTTTTTCATTTATTCTTCTTGATATTAGTTATTATGTTACATTTACTAATGCTTCATTCAAACATAATATTATAACTACAAGTATACAAAAGTCTCAATAAGTTTTAAAAAGTCCATTATGAAAGTCTTAAAAAGTCACTAACGAGAATTCTCTGAAAGTCTCAACAAGTCTACCAAAGTCATGAAAGTTTTACAAAGTCCACAAAAGTCATCAAATTTAAAAAGTTTTAAAAAGTCCTTAAGAATCTCAATTGAATACAACCCCCTAAAATTTCCCCCAAATCATTAACATACAATTCTTGCAAACATATTGGCATTTTATAGTAGAAGAACAGGAAGAACGATTTAGGAATGAAATAGCGTTTTCATCTGAACTTGGTGAAAGAACTATGAGCAGAAAACCGAAGATGTAAAGAATATAAAGGGATAGTGGACTTCAGATTCTTCCACACAACTGATTCAGCGTTAAATATCGGACGCAGATTTTTCCTCCATCCTTTTTTCAATTTTCCCAAGAGACTGGAGAAATTATCGACTTTACCGGAAAACCATGGGCAGCGGAGGAGAGGATCTGCAGAAGTTGAAGGTGAAGGTGAAGCGAGCCGCCGCCGCCGCCGCGCACGATTACGAGAACGACTCACGGTGGGCGGATTACTGGTCAAACGTGCTCATCCCTCCCCACATGGCCTCCCGTAACGACGTCGTCAATCACTTCAAGCACAAGTTCTACCAGCGCTACATCGTATGTTCTCTTCATTTAGTCGGGTTTTATCAGACGTGCATTTTTCTGCTAGATGTTGTTTTAAATGTGTTGGTAATTGACATAAATTGCCGTTCTCGGGATTGAATTTATGTTGAAGGGCCATCTAAATCTTGTGTTGGATCATGGGGTTGGAATAATTACGTTGTTTTCTTGTTCCTTACTAATGTTATAATTGATTTCTTGAGCCTAGTCTCAGGATTTTGTTCTCAAGGGTTTCTCGCGTATTTCTTTGTGAATGCTCTGTCTGGGTCACTATTTTCAAATCTTGCAATTCTCTGGCAGACTTAAGTACGGAATTGAGGATTTAGTATCAAGGATGTGGTTGTTATGGCTTTTGTTATGGATGCGTTAATGGTGTGGATTTATCCTTGATGTTTATGTTTTGCGAAATTGTTGTGTTGATATGCAGGATCCTGAACTAATTGTGGAGCCGATAGGTACTAGCAGCACATCTCAGCCAGCTAGAGCATCTACCCCACCATCTCAATCTTCATCTTCGTCCACTTCGAATAGCAATACTCGCCAGAGGAATTCAGGTCTGACATCATTGCACTGGGATCAACAGACCATTCAATTTTCTGTCAATGCCTGGGTATGTTCTACTAACTAAATGATAACCTTTGATAACTTAGTTTGGGTCATGCGTGGATTCATGGACAGTGAGTTTTATGGCCATTATTTGAGTTGGGTGTGTCAATGGCTTCTATAGAGACCAAAGCACCATTGGATGCTCTCTCTCTCTCTCTCTCTCTCTCTCTCTCTTTTTCTCTATCTCTCTCAAACACACACTTGAGTTCTCACGTGCAAACATACCTCAGCGTACATTTTCTTAAGCTATCCCATCTGTATGATTTTTCTTTTTTCTGTTTTTTTTGTCAGTATATGGAGCTTACTTTGAATTAGACGCATTATCATTGTAGTTTGCTTCTGTTAGAACTGTTAGGCATACTCAGTTTTTGGACTGGTATCAGCAATGGTTTTTTGTTATCCTATGATCCTTGTTACGAACCTTAGGGTTTTGGATAAATAATTCATTCACTTATGAAGAATGAAGATACCCATACATATACTTAGGGCCATTAATATATATGGGCTGGGCCCTTTAATATAGTTAACAATTGTATCTATTAAATGCTATCAAGATTTAGTCGATTAAAACTGTTTTTGGTGTGGTGTTTACATGGTATAAAGTAAAACATCAGAAGAGTATGCATATGTGGTGAATGTCACTTACTTATTGTTGCTGTTGGCTGATTTTTCTTTTCCCAGTCTTATTATCATGAAATTGCAGCTGCTACTGCCTACTGATCTTTTTCTTTGTATTTTTCTTTTTCTTTACCTTTTTTTTTTCTTTCTATATCTCCCCCATCCTTTTTGTTTTTCTTTGGAAAAACGTTAAACTTACTTTCTTATTTTGGCAGGTCCTTGTTGTGGCAGTTTTTGCAATTTTTCCATTAGTGCCTACAAATCTCTCCAATCGCGCATATCGACTTTCCTTCTTTGGCACTGCATGCTCTTCTCTTTATTCCATGTATTCATTGTATGGGGTAATGCTCTAGTCAATTTCACAATTTTAGTCATTGACATTTATTTTTCTGCTTGCTGACATACTGTTTTCACAGAAACCTAGAGCATGGAACCTACCGGCTTTGCAAGTATGGTTCCAGTCGGTGGTAGTTACGAAAGATTTTATCTACTCAATATACTGCCTTTCTTTCGTCACTTCACATCTGTGCCTCAAATGTCAGTATACCCCGAGTACTATTGATTATAAGTTTTTGCATTGTAATACTTATGTTTTTTCAACGGTGCTTTTCTTATCTAATAGTGCACAATTTTCATATTCAATTTTTTGGCAGTTGCTTTGATACCCATACTATGTCGGGCTCTGGAGCATGTTGCGAAGTTTCTTAGGCGCAACTTTAGCAGGTCAACCTTGTACAGGTGAGTTAGCATACATTTAGGGTGTGATATCAACCAATCATTCTTAATATATCAACCAATGCATTTAGGGTGTGATATCAGCCAATCAAAACTCAAATTTAACTCAACTTTAACACAACCCCACTATCCTCAATATTATCAACATAATTAAATGATATCAACCAATCATTCTTACACATCACATCAACCTTAATTCACTATTAATCCGCTCACATAATTTTAACTAACCATAATTTTCAATCATTTTTCTCCTACTTTTACATCAAATCAACTTTAATTATTTTATTTTAAATATTATTTTAATTTAAACTAATTCCTACTAACAACTAACCATACCACCCTTTTCAAAATTAACTATGGTTAACAAAAAGACCAATTAAAAACCAATCAAATCCATTATCCAATCACACCCTTAGCATTTCAAGAGGCACATGGTCCTTTTGTTTTGCATGTTTATTGCTCTCTCTCTCTCTCTCTCTCTCTCTCCTCATTTATGACTTTCTTGGTGGGTTTTCTGCAGAAAGTACTTGGAAGAGGCTTGCGTCTGGGTAGGGTTACATACAACTACTCTTAGCATGCTGTCCTCAAATGCTGAGATTGGAATTGGGTTCCTCCTGATTATTTCTCTCTTCTCGTCTGTCTCTCTACTCATCTCCCTTTCTTGATAATTTATGTTTAAATGCATATTTATGTCCTTAGTTTCATGCCTGGAATTTTGATAATCTATGTTTATTCTAATGTATTTTTTTTACTTGTAATATGCAGGTGGCAGCGCGATATTGTGCAAACATTTATGTACTGGCAGGTGCATCACACTCTTTATTTGGAACTTGATTATGACACTTTCTGCATTCTTGGTTATTATTTGTGGCTATGAGGATTTTAACTAGTCATTTTACGTGAA
Organism: Striga asiatica; assembly: GCA_008636005.1. Lineage (NCBI taxonomy): Eukaryota > Viridiplantae > Streptophyta > Magnoliopsida > Lamiales > Orobanchaceae > Striga > Striga asiatica. The sequence goes on along the minus strand of BKCP01004406.1, from coordinate 68,197 downwards.
AATATTGGTCGGTGCTACTTTGATGTCCTGCGTGATTTCTTAATTCTCCTTTTACTCTTTGTGTTTCGTTTCATGGTGGAGTGAACTTTTAATCAGTGAGCCCTAAAGTCAAACTGTTTTGGTAGTATACATATTTGCTTAGTCTATATTTGGTGCAACCAAAAAATTTTGCCTCAACTTTCTTGATTGTATTTTTTGTTTGAGGAGAGCTCCTTGAAGAATCTCAAAGGTCCTTTTTTTGTTTCAGTTTCAGTACAATTAATTGCTCCACCTCAATATATTTCTATTTTGATATTCAACTAATTTATATGGTGGTGATTCTATTTACTTATGTTCAGTTATAAACACAAACTGAGCCTCATCCTAATTCCAAATTCCACTTGAGATTTGTATTTGGCAAACAAGAGTGCCATTTGTAAAAAGATTGACAAATCTGAAGATGGTTGCTATAATTTTGAAAAAGTTGGAATGTTTTTTCTTTTTCTTCGATAGACCTCGGTCCCGTTTTTACTGTTAGAACTTGTTGTTTCTATGTAGATTTTGAAGCTCATGTACAATGCCCCTGCAACTGCTGGATACCATCAAAGTACTTGGGCGAAGATCAGGCGAACCGTGAACCCGTTAATCATGTGCTACGCACCATTTTTGAAAACCCTAATTTCTGCCTTGCAGAGGTGGTTTTTCAGGTGAAAAACTGACGAGGAAGGACAAATTTACCAGCATTTCATTCCCAGGCGCGTAATAATACTAATTCCAAAAGTTAACAACTACCAAAAACTAGATGTTACAAGGCATTTGTCTGATTCATCACTTTTGAGTAATAATCAATAGGAGTGTAGGTGTTCGAGTTCCAAAGATCTCCTGTTCTTGGACTTTTCCCTCAAACTCAAAAAATAAATATTTTGATCTTTCATGTTTGAGGGTTTTTTTTAAAGTTCAGAGAAGGGAAAAAAGAAAAAAATCTGTTTGTGTGTTAACAATATATGGATGGCCGAAATTTGTTATATTTTCATTTTCCATGCTTTGTGTTGAAAAACAGTGTTAGCTTTTTATTTGTTGAAAATCATTGGTTGATCTATTTTTTTTCCCCCTTTAATTTGTTTGTACTGCGAAGTCTCGATGCTAGTGGTGTGCATATTAAAGTTGGTTGCAATAATGGAACCAGATTAATTTTATTTTTAAATAAATATTTATATTTCTATTCTCTAATATCATATGTTATAAATATTGGGGGAATACAATGAATGACTGTTGCCTAGCGAGCGACACTACTAAAAACTTATCGAGAACTAAAAAAAAAAATGATCATAAATCGTCAGTTGGACAATCTAAAATACAAATAAAAATAATGTTTCCCTTTTAATTTCTTAAAACAATTTAAATTACCTTTTGATACAATTTGGAAGATAACTGCCAGCAACCACCCTCTAAACCTCTTGGGAAAGGAAGAAAATAAAACCGACACCTGCTTGTATGATATTAATATTTTGTTGAGAGAAACTAATTTTAAAGAAAAAATAAAAAAAAAAAATCAACCAAAGATGTTTAAACTTGTTGAACTTCTCTTCACACTGATTTTAGTACTAACTAATGTTTGGTCCAACTCATTTGCAGGTATGTTCTTATGTACGCTCTAACTCTTCTGAATTATCGGTTTCATCCTGCATACAAAATTCTCTATCATTATTCAGTTATGTTCTTAATCGCTTTATATTTGAAAGAGTTTTCATTTGAATTTAAATGTATGTTCTAACTCAAAATCTATTACAGATTCTTTCACAAGCATGACATGCATTTTGATATCCATACATTTTCTATTTATTTGATTTGTCGAGCATTTTAGAGGAATTTATAAGAATATAAGCTAATTG
>BKCP01004406.1:32223-66279 GCA_008636005.1 Striga asiatica | reverse complement strand
TTTTTTTTTTTTTTTTTTTTTTTTCTCAAACGATAGATCAAATAGCACTCAAATGAAGATACATAGTCCAAGAAACCGGTGATCCACTGATCACACATCCAAACTAGGCCTAACAACACTGCCTAGCTTAATCAAACCTGCCAATCACGGCTACATCTCGACATTACAGCATCTAAGGCCATACAAGTACAACTATTAGCATAAACCGAGCTATCAACATCAAAAGAACACACAAATAACAGACTAGATAGGAAATAAATTTAGGTTATTCTAGTATTTTCTGAAATTGATTATTTGAAAAACTGTTGCATTCAAATTGTTTAATTTCATCCATGGAATAAATAATGGCTGTATAATTTCGACCAGAAATTTGGCTAAAATAATCTATATTTACCGCACTTTGAAAACACCATCAAGGCAGTTAATTTTCAGTACAAGAAGAACTATGTATTTTCGATTTCTGATTCAATATTTGAATGTTTGTATTAGATTTATGGTGTATGAAAACTTATGTAAGCCAAAAGCTAGAAAAAAGAGTATCATATTTGTAATTTATCTAACTTATTATCAATCTCTTGAGCTCTTTAGGTTCAGCTGTTGATCCATACCAAAAAACTGGCACTTACAGACTTTTCAAGAACTTCATTGGAGATGACGAGCGAGTTTATGCTTGTTCGGGCAAAGACTTCTTTTCCTTCGAAAGTAACGGTACTATTGCATGGAAAGTATACTTAAACTACTCGTGCAATGCAAACATAGCTCCAGTTCATGGAGGCTCTAGCAAGGTAAGTCATTTATTTTAAATTTTTAATCATATTTTTGCTCAAATATTTTGACGAAAACATCAGTTTTCGGCAGATATATGTAGTTGCAGAGCAAAGGGTACTAAAAATCTCTACTCTGAGGATTGGAACTTCTGAAGCTCCAGTCGAAGTTTTTTTCGGTCCCGCGCAAGGTAAAGAAGGTCCGAACGAAATAACGGGACTTTCTGCAAGCATATCAAGCTCATGTTTGCTCGTTAATGTTAAAAATCGAGGGCTTTTCGCGTTAAGGTTGACCGGTCAACTTATATGGAGTGCTGGCCCAGTGCTTTATCAAAACGGGTATCGACAAGGTTGCAGTAAAAACATCACAGAGTGTTATTTTACTTCAAAACCCGTGATCGATCATTGTGAAGCTAGTATATTCGTAAGCTTCTATAGTTTTACTCATCTGTTTTTTGTTCTTCGATTATATTTTTTCAATACTCACTTTACCTTTCGTTTTTGGCAGATTTCTAATACTGTGGGGGAACTATATTCGTTATCTGTTCGTGGGCCTTACTTTAAATGGATTCGAGATTTAAGTTCGTATGGGGGCACGTTTAAAGTTACTACAGGAAATAACGGTCAATTGTATGTCACTATTTCAAATAAATCTCCTCTTGTCTTAGCGTTAGATGTTTTTATGGGGAATTTACTTTGGCAAGGAAGTATCGGGCCTTTAAGCTCATCAGATTACGAGCCAGTTGTTGATGCTAGTGGTAATGATAAAATTATTTATATAAGTTTTTTTTTTCTTTTTTACTTATTTTTGTTCGTATTGATGAAGCAGGTTGGGTTTCATACGGCTCGTTGGATGGATTTCTTTATTCGTTTTCGCCTAAAGGACTTCTCAAAAAGTTCCCGAAATCAGTAAGTTTGAACTCGGTTATTCAAGTTGAACCGATACTCGATTGCTCTGGGTATGGAGTGTACATTTCTCAAACAGAAATGGAAGGGAAAATGTCACAGGCAATTAACGAGCACGATTATGTATCGGCATTGAAACCGAAAAGTGCCGAATTTACTCTTCTTGAGCCAGCTTCTGGCACGATTTACCGGTCGGAAAATAATCCTGGTAATTCCAATTTGATTAACTCTGTAGTGCACGATTGTGCATTTTTTCGCTCTTTCAAGAATAGCACGATTTGCAATTTCTTCAATATTTACCGTTCTACTCTATTGTTTTCATCTGATTTATAATATAAATCCTTTGTATTTAACAGTTGACACAATTTATGTTCTGAAATAAGCAGGAAAACTCTTGTTCAACCTGTCACAGAGTGATCTTAAACATTTTGTAGTCGATGAACCAACCCTTTTGGCTTTCTTTGCTGCTTCAAGTAAGTTGGTCTCTTTCAAATCGCACTATACTGCAAACTTACAAAATACTCATTTTTTTTTTTTTTTATTTCTTTTCCTAGTAGCCGCTGCAAATTAATCATTAGACCGACTTTTTTTCATAATGCAGGAATTGGAACTCAATTCCCATGCCGTTCAACGCGTAATGCTCTCAACCAATCTTTCGACTTATTTAGATAAAATTAAACTGAGTCCATTTGTAAAAGTTTTTGCTTTGTTGCAGGCGTTAAACTTAAATCTAGCTGCTCACAGGTGAAGCCTGAGAGCATAAGTATCTACACAGGTAACGTAAAATTTGCACGAATTCTGGTTTTTCGGTTATGTTTGTTATGAAAATTATGAAGTCAATGCTCATATTTTTCTTTTTTTTTTTTTATATATATATTTTATGCAGGTAATCAGAGGACCATTGTTATGTTCCTCATAATCGAGTCCGTAGTTTTGGTAATTTTAGCAGCTGTTGTGTGGTATTGCTGCATCTTCTGGAAGAAGAAAAAGCTTCGAGGACTCGAGCTCGGAAAGTTTCTTGAAAAACGGGTAACGTTTGAAATAGTTATAGTAATAAACCACAATTCTTTATTTATTTTTTATTTTTTATAAATTTTCTTTTCATTCTTTGTTTATAATTTCGCACAGCGTTCTCTAAGATTTCAAAAGAAGGCGTTCGACAAAATGATAAAGGAGCTCGAACAGAAAGCAAGAGCTTCGGACGAAAGAGTGTCTAACTTAGAGTTATTCGAAAAGTTAAGTGATTTGGTTAAGGAAAGAGAAGGCGTAAGAAGAAAGCTATCGACCGTGTACAGTTTAGGACGTGACAAGGAAAGATCACGTTCGAATTCTCTACTTCCATTACACGACAAAAAGTCTAGAAGCTTCTCGTTCCAAGGTTCCAAGAAAGAGAGTGTCACGATATTTCACACGCCTAGCGGCGAAAGCACGAGTTGTGAGGACGATGAAAGTAGCGATTTTTCGGGAGATGGAGAATTTGACGAGCGTGTCAAGGTGAAGGGAAAAGGGTTAGTTGAAGAGGAAAGTTCAAGTAAAGGATTTGTGAGCTTGCAGCATTCATTTAGTGAGATAGAGGAGATGAATAAATTGGATTATAAAGATGAAGATGATGATGATGATGATGGTGTTATGGTGAATATGAAGGTTGGGAGTAGGAGTTTGAGGAGAAGAACAGTGTCTTTTACTAATTAGCTACTTTTTTTTGTCAAGTTTTTTATGGCGATGTTAGAAAGATTTAAAAAAAAAAGAAAAAAAAATTGAAGTGATGGGATTTGAGGAAAAAAAATGAAGTGATGTTTGTGATGTTATTTTTTTCTGGTTAGAGCGGTAAACGACTTGAGCGAGCTCGAGGTCACTTTAAGCTGACGAGCCTTATTAAATCGGGCCGAGCCTGACTCGTTAGCGAAATGAGCTTTAAGTAAGCTCGAGTTCGACTCGTTTATCAAAGGAATTGTTGTTGTATGTTATTAACAACTTAAAATTATATACAGCTAGGTGTGTTTAAACAGAAATAAAAAGATAATTGTATTTTATTGATGATATCGCAAGAGTACAGGAAGTTGGTTTTTTGTTCTTGACCGAGATCATTTCAAGTCCGTGTACAATGTGCGAAAGAAGAAGAAGATCCTTGTGCAACTATAAATTCTGTTATTTATAGTACGGTAGTTTTTGTCTTTTTTGTCCGTGGTAGATAAGATTGCATTTAATGTTGAGCAGCTTCAATAAAACGGTGTGTAATAGAATGAGGGAACATCAATGATTGTTTTTTGTTTTGTTGGTCCAATTAAATATGTTCAGCACCTCTTGCTTGGAAATTCGATCCCCTCGGATGTTGGATGAAAGAACGGATAATTTTTAATGGACATAATCATAATGTCGGTGAAGTCGGTTGTTGGCTTCTGATAAGTTGTCGGTTCTACTTTTCAGTCAGCTGGAAGTCGGTAATCAATGTATTTAACTGGTACCGACTTGAGCTAAGTTCAGCTATTTTTGAGGGACTATTAATTAAATGAGGCGATTAGTCTTTAGCTCTAACCTCATGAAACCAAGTCGGTCATCAACAGAGAGGCCCCCTGTTAGAGTAGGGTACCCGGCGTTCCAATCTAATTGGACGTATTCTACTTGTAAATACAGTCTATTGGAATTATATTATGAATAAGGCATTTCTTTATCTTAAGAGAAAGCATTTATCTTATAATTGCACTTAAGATAAAATCCCTAGATCACTTATGGTTATAAGGTATGGTTGCGCATAGAGATGGTGATCATGGAACATACCTTGAAAGCCGTGATCTTAAATACAGTTCCAAGTCGATGGATGTTTCGAGATGGGATATCGAATAATCCATAAAAGACTTGCACATAGTTTGTATGCTTGTTGGACAAGAATGTTGCATTCCATCAACATTAGCGTAAGACGTAAGTACATTTATGTGGGTGCTTGTTAGAGAACAAGTTCACTGAACATGACCGTATGAAAATTCTTAATGAAGAATTTATTCAGTCGAATAAGAATTTTCATGTTACAATAGTACATGACTAATCCTAAGACTTGAGGCACAATGGTAACTTTGTGCATATTACATTCTACTTTGATTTATCCTTTTGGTAGCTAGCACTATCGTTTAAAGGGATAAGTTGGGTATTATGTTAATATGTATGGAAGTTTGTTAGTGGCCAATAAAGGATTCGACACTTATGAAGATAAGTGAATTTCCTATGTGTTTCATAGTTATTAATCCAAAGTCCTTGGCCAAGGCAGAGATGAATAGTGATTCATAACCGGGTTAATAAACATGAAATAGAATCATAGTTATTAAGTCAATTTGGGTTTCGACAAAATCATACCCAAGACTTAATCGGGAAATTAGATGTCGAAAGGATTTTACATGTATGGAGTTGTAATCGGAATAGGTTTACTCGCTATTCACTTAATACTAGATTCATGCTACTTGCTAGGTGTTACCATGATATGTGGGTTCATAAATTAAAGGGTTAATTCATGAATAAGAGTTAATAAGATTTAACTCAAATTACAAAGTGTTGTAAACCCACTACTAGTATTAAGGTGAACCTAAAAGGTCACACTAATTATGAACAAAGGTAAAGATTGTATTTCTAATGGTTAGAATTAATTGATAAATATCTAATTTGATTAGATATCAATTAAAGGAATATATTAATCAATAAGATTGATTAATTACATTTTGGATATTACTTTAGTAATTAAGGTAATTACTAAATTAATAAAGTTGAATTTTAAAATAGGATTTTAAATTTCAAAAATCCAAAATAATAATAATATGATTATTATAATATTGGGAAAATGATATAATAATAAAGTCTTGAGAAAGATTCTCAAGATTTATTATCCAATTATTATTTATATCTTTAAATATGATTTAAGGATTAAAATAATAAATATGATTATAATAAAATGGTTGTTGATGGTTGTTTGAACTACTTAACATATCTTATTATTTTCAAAGTCAAAAGTTAGTAAATACTATTTAAATAAAATTTGATTTTATTTAATATTACTAAATGTTGATTATTTTATGCTAAAATGTTTAGTATAAATATGTGCAAAATGGTTTTGCATTTAAGTGAAGTTTTTGATCCTAAATTTCTAAGTGTTAGAAAGAGAAGAAAGTGTTCTTCATAAAACTTCAAGAAAGAGTTCTTAAAATTCCCAAATAAAATTCATAAATATTCCTATACAAGAAAACCGAGTCTTTTCTACTAGCGAAGGAAAGTCGTCGGAACCGGGCTTCATAGGGTGGATACGTTTAGAGGGAAGACACTTGGATTCCTCTAGCGAGTAACCTCAAGTCGTTGAAGTTACAACCGGGAACCGATTCCCTCATCCATCATCAATAGTGAAGGAGTTCAAGACATTCGGTAAATATTTTTACTAGTATTTACTTTATAGTAACAAATCAAAATTTGTATATGATGCATGTTTTAAAGATGACGATCAGTTAATTCGCAATTAGTATGTACGGGTGTTGTATTTATACGATAAATACTTACTTTAAAAATTTTAAATTCCGCTGCGTACAGCCCGTACGGTACTATCGAACCCAACAGTGGTATCAGAGCCACGGTTATCGTCTTTAAAACAGATTTTGATTTGTTAAGACTTATGAGATAAGCAATATAATTAATTTTTTATATGATAAAAATATTAATTATAAAATTAAAAATCGTTTTTAAGCCACACGAGTCGTGTGACCTTGTCACACGAGTCGTGTGGCATGAAGAAAAATTTTGATTTTAGCTTCGTGATTTTCACACGAGTCGTGTGACCTTGTCACACGAGTCGTGTGAGCTCACACGAGTCGTGTGACGAGCCACACGAGTCGTGTGAGTCTGGGAAAAATTTTGATTTTCAATTCGTATTTTTCACACGAGTCGTGTGATAAGATCACACGGGTCGTGTGACCCTCACACGAGTCGTGTGACTCATAAATTGATATTTTATGTTCATTTCATTAGATGAATGTTTTAGGGATGATCATGAGCCTCATATTCATTATGTTTGAATGGATGTTTTCATTTTCAATATGATTGAATGAATGAATGGATGTTTAATTATGTTTTCAATATGATTGAAGAAATGTAATTTATCGAGACCTGCGAGTCTCTTGAGATGAAATTTGTAAAATTTTAAATTTTGTATCGTTAGAGATTAGATCAAGGTGGAGACCGTTCGATGACAAAGGCCCACGCATGTGTGGGTAATTTTACAAGTTGTAATCTCGAAGGCCTGTGCTTGTACGGGTAGATAGAATAAATGTAATAGAAGTAGTTCTACTATTTGTTTTATCACGTACATATGCATAGATCCATTTTGGCTCGAATGGATCGAATAGGAAAGGACATGATCATCCCACCATGCATTAGATGTATGTTAGGTTTATTTACGCTTTCGTTTCATTAGATGACTGAAACTGGTAAATAAACGTAAAGATGGTAATCGATGAGATCAAGGAACCCAAACGGATTAATTTGATTAATTCCATATCAAATCAATAATGGATAAAAATAAGTTGGAACTTATTAATCCAGGCCTTCCATCAAAAGTAGATGACATGAGATGCTACGATGTTTTATCATTGGCCACGAGTCGTGGGATGATTCTATGTCGAAAGCTGTGAACTCTATTAAATATATTGATATTCGTGAGACGGATTCCTCTTTGTGTTGGCCATGAGTCGTGGGACACTCTGGTGGGCCGTTATCATGAAAGTTTTGATGGGTTTGATTTGACACCGAGTAATATATATGGAGTCATAAAATTGAGGTATATAAGGAAAGGTGAGGCAAAACATCTTGAAGGTTGTATAGAGATACAATTGTCAAAAAGTTGACTACCGATAAAATTGTTTCATGGTGGCATCATAAAATTGGGACATGAAATATTTTTATTGGACTTCAAGCCCACTATGAAAATAATGATTTTCATAATTATAATGAGGTTCTAATTAAATTAGTGGGAGACATTTAATGTTAAAGACCTAATATTAAATGAATATAAATTCCATAGTCTAATTATTTTCTGCTTCGTTTGTTATTTTTGTAGATCAAACTACTAAAATGGCTAAGAATCCAATCGCGAGTATCCTTGATCATAATAAATTAACTGGTCCCAACTTCAATGATTGGTTGAGGAACCTAAAGATTGTTCTTCAGTCTGAGAAGCGAGAGTATGTTTTGGAAACAGCTCCTCCTCCTCCACCGGAGGATCAGACTGCTGAAGAGTATGGAGCCTACTTGCGTCATGTTGATGACAATCTCCAAGCTCGGTGCTACATGCTAGCATCAATGTCTAATGAGCTACAGAGACAGAACGAATTACTGAATAATGCTTCTGAAATCCTAACTCACCTGCAAGAGTTGTATGGTGATCGGACGCGACAAATTAGATATCAGATATCTAAAGAGCTTTTCAGGTGTCGTATGACCGAGGGCTCTTCAGTTCATGATCATGGACTGAAGATGATAGCTCTTGTGGAAAGACTCGAATCACTTGGAGTCATTATGGATAATGAACTCTATGTGGATTTATTGTTGCAATCTCTGCCAGCGTCATTCGATAACTTTGTCGTTAACTACAACATGCATAATATGGAAACTGATCTTCCAGGATTATTAAACATGTTGAAGACGGCTGAGTCCACCATTAAAAAGGACAAGCCGGTACTTCTTGTTGGATCCACTTCCGGATCAAAGGCTACTAAGTCTAAGAAAAGGAAGAGGAAGGGAAAGGTTCCCAATAAGCCCAACAAGAAGGCATATAATGATAAAGGGAAGAACAAACAGAAGGTTAATTCTCAGGCCGATCATGAATGTTTTCATTGTGGCAAAACTGGGCACTGGAAGAGGAACTGCAAGGAGTATCTTGCTAGTCTGAAAAGTTCAGGTATTTATTTTGTTGAAGTTAACTTGTCTGTTAACGATTCTTCTTGGGTATTGGATACCGGCTGTGGCTCACATATTTGCAATGATTTGCAGATGATGGCAAGAAGTAATATGCTAGATGGTGAAGAAACAATCCTAAGGATGGGCAATGGGGCAAGAGTTGCTGCTAAAGCTATTGGGACTGTTTATCTAGCATTGAATAATGATGTAAAGATTTGTCTATCAAACTGTTTGTATGTTCCGGATTTAATAAAAAACATTATTTCTATTCCAATATTGGATAAGGAAGGTTTTAAGTTTGTCATTGAAAATGGAAAATGTTCTATTTTCAAAGACACAACTTTTATTTATTCTGGAAATTTGACAAATGGGTTGTATACCATTACACCACAAAGTCCCATCCTAACCATTCAACAAAATAAAAGGAAATTAGATAATCATAGTTCATTCACAATTTGGCATGCTAGATTAGGTCATATATCCGAAAAACGGATTCACAAATTGGGACCTAAACTCGACCTTAGGGGAGAGGATAGGTTGCCTACATGTGAGTCATGTCTTAAAGGTAAAATGACTAAATCACCATTTGTTGGACAAGTGGAGCGAGCTAAAGGTTTGTTGGATTTGATCCATACAGATGTTTGTGGACCACTAAACGTTAGTGCAATGGGGAACTATCACTATTTCATAACCTTCACTGATGATTATTCACGGTATGGTTATGTTTACCTATTGAGGTACAAATCTGAAGTATTTGAAAAGTTCAAAGAATTCAGAAATGAAGTGGAGAAACAAATTGGTAGAAATATTAAAGTTCTTCGATCAGATCGAGGAGGTGAATATTTGACTAATGAGTTTCTTGATTATTTAAAAGATAATGGGATTGTCTCACAGTGGACGCCTCCTGGAACTCCACAACTCAATGGGGTTTCAGAAAGGAGGAATCGAACATTGTTGGACATGGTTCGATCGATGATGAGTACCACTGATCTACCTCTTTCATTCTGGGGCTATGCCTTAGAAACAGCAGCATATATTTTGAATAGAGTGCCAAGTAAAGCTGTACCCAGCACACCTTATGAGATATGGTGTGGTAAATCACCCTCATACAAATATTTACGAGTATGGGGTTGTACTGCTTATGTAAAGCAGTTAGTGGGAGGTAAGTTGGATATGAGATCCATCTTATGTAAATTTGTGGGGTATCCTAGAGAGTCTATTGGATACTATTTCTATGATCCCTCTGAACAAAAGGTGTTTGTTTCGAGGAATGCTGTATTCTTAGAGAAAGATTTTATCTCAAAGAATAGCGGAGTCATAGAACTTAATGAAGAACAACCACAAATTCCACTAAGTACCACGGAAAACATACCAGTAGAGACTGGACCATCTAAAACACAACCTCTTCGGAGATCCGAAAGGGTTTCTAGGGCGCCTGAAAGGCTATACCTATTGTCAAAAGACAATGAAGAGGGATTCCTTTTGGATAATGATCCAATAAGCTATGATGAGGCAATGTTGGACATTGACTCAGATAAATGGCAAGAAGCTATGCAATCCGAAATAGATTCCATGTATTCAAACAAAGTATGGACTTTGGTTGATCCACCACAGGGTATTGTACCCATAGGTTGTAAATGGGTTTACAAGCGAAAACGTGGTGTAGATGGAGAAGTAAATACTTTTAAAGCAAGACTGGTTGCTAAAGGTTATACTCAAAAACAAGGTGTTGATTATGAGGAAACTTTTTCACCAGTAGCAATGCTTAAATCTATTCGGATATTGCTAGCCATAGCTGCGTATTATGACTACGAGATATGGCAAATGGATGTGAAAACTGCTTTTCTTAATGGAAATATTAAGGAAGACATTTATATGAAACAACCGCAAGGTTTCATATCCAATGGGAGTGAACAAATGGTTTGTAAACTTCAAAGGTCTATTTATGGACTTAAACAAGCTTCGAGGAGTTGGAATATTCGGTTTGATGAAACGATCAAAACGTTTGATTTTCATAAGAATCCGGATGAACCATGTGTTTATAAGAAGGTTAGTGGGAGTGCAGTTACATTTGTTGTTCTATATGTTGATGACATCCTACTCATTGGGAATGATGTAGGGATGTTGCAGTCAACTAGGACATGGTTGTCAAAACAGTTTTCCATGAAAGACTTGGGAGAAGCATCCTTTATCCTAGGGATAAAAATCTATAGGGATAGATTTAAACGGATGATCGGACTATCCCAGTCGACGTACATAAATAAGGTGCTACAACGGTTTAGCATGGAAGAATCCAAACGAGGATATATTCCAATGAGTCATGGGATTTCTCTTTCTAAGACGATGTCTCCAAAGACACCTGAAGAAAGAGAACGGATGAGTCATATACCTTATGCATCAGCTATTGGTAGCATTATGTATGCAATGTTATGTACAAGACCTGATGTGGCTCATGCACTTAGTGTAACGAGCAGATATCAGTCTAATCCAGGTGAAGAACACTGGAAAGCCGTTAAGATGATTCTTAAGTACTTACGAAGGACTAAGGATATCTTTATGGTATACGGCAATGGAGAACTGAAACTAGAAGGCTTTACTGATTCTGGTTTTCAGTCCGATAAAGACGACTATAAATCCATGTCTGGATACTTATTTACTCTGAATGGAGCAGCAGTTAGTTGGAAAAGTTCCAAACAAGAAACAATTGCTGACTCTACGACAGAGGCTGAATATATTGCTGCATCTGATGCTGCAAAAGAAGCTGTTTGGATAAGGAACTTTATCCAAGGGTTGGGTGTAGTACCATCCGTTGTTGATCCAATAATGATTTATTGTGATAACAATGGGGCTATTGCGCAAGCAAAGGAGCCAAGATCTCATCAAAAATCCAAACACATTATGAGGCGATACCATTTGATTAGAGAAATCATTGGTAGAGGCGATGTCGTGATGGAGCGAGTCGACTCAGCAGAAAATATAGCAGACCCCTTAACTAAACCCTTATCACAGAAAGTGTTCGAAGGACATCTTGAGAAGATGGGTCTTAGATACATGAGTGATTGGAACTAGGGCAAGTGGGAGATTGTTAGAGTAGGGTACCCGGCGTTCCAATCTAATTGGACGTATTCTACTTGTAAATACAGTCTATTGGAATTATATTATGAATAAGGCATTTCTTTATCTTAAGAGAAAGCATTTATCTTATAATTGCACTTAAGATAAAATCCCTAGATCACTTATGGTTATAAGGTATGGTTGCGCATAGAGATGGTGATCATGGAACATACCTTGAAAGCCGTGATCTTAAATACAGTTCCAAGTCGATGGATGTTTCGAGATGGGATATCGAATAATCCATAAAAGACTTGCACATAGTTTGTATGCTTGTTGGACAAGAATGTTGCATTCCATCAACATTAGCGTAAGACGTAAGTACATTTATGTGGGTGCTTGTTAGAGAACAAGTTCACTGAACATGACCGTATGAAAATTCTTAATGAAGAATTTATTCAGTCGAATAAGAATTTTCATGTTACAATAGTACATGACTAATCCTAAGACTTGAGGCACAATGGTAACTTTGTGCATATTACATTCTACTTTGATTTATCCTTTTGGTAGCTAGCACTATCGTTTAAAGGGATAAGTTGGGTATTATGTTAATATGTATGGAAGTTTGTTAGTGGCCAATAAAGGATTCGACACTTATGAAGATAAGTGAATTTCCTATGTGTTTCATAGTTATTAATCCAAAGTCCTTGGCCAAGGCAGAGATGAATAGTGATTCATAACCGGGTTAATAAACATGAAATAGAATCATAGTTATTAAGTCAATTTGGGTTTCGACAAAATCATACCCAAGACTTAATCGGGAAATTAGATGTCGAAAGGATTTTACATGTATGGAGTTGTAATCGGAATAGGTTTACTCGCTATTCACTTAATACTAGATTCATGATACTTGCTAGGTGTTACCATGATATGTGGGTTCATGAATTAAGGGGTTAATTCTTGAATAAGAGTTAATAAGATTTAACTCAAATTACAAAGTGTTGTAAACCCACTACTAGTATTAATAGTGAACCTAAAAGGTCACACTAATTATGAACAAAGGTAAAGATTGTATTTCTAATGGTTAGAATTAATTGATAAATATCTAATTTGATTAGATGTCAATTAAAGGAATATATTAATCAATAAGATTGATTAATTACATTTTGGATATTACTTTAGTAATTAAAGTAATTACTAAATTAATAAAGTTGAATTTTAAAATAGGATTTTAAATTTCAAATCCAAAATAATAATAATATGATTATTATAAGATTGGGAAAATGATATAATAATAAAGTCTTGAGAAAGATTCTCAAGATTTATTATCCAATTATTATTTATATCTTTAAATATGATTTAAGGATTAAAATAAGAAATATGATTATAATAAAATGGTTGTTAATGGTTGTTTGAACTACTTAACATATCTTATTATTTTCAAAGTCAATGGTTAGTAAATACTATTTAAATAAAATTTGATTTTATTTAAATATTACTAAATATTGATTATTTTATGCTAAAATGTTTAGTATAAATAGATGCAAAATGTTTGCAAAGATGTGAAGTGATTTTGTGAGAAAATCAAAGAGAGAAGAAAGTGTTCTTCATATATTTCAAGAAAGTGTTCTTGATAATTCCCAAATTATATCTATATATATATATTCCTATACAAGAAAACCGAGACATTTCTACTAGCGAAGAAAGGTCGTCGGAACCGGGCTTCATAGGGTGGATACGATTAGAGGGAAGACATTTGGATTCCTAAAGCGAGTAACCTCAAGCCGTTGAAGTTACAACCGGGAACCGATTCCCACAATCCACATCTTTGTTGAAGGAGTTCAAGACACTCGGTAAATATTTCGTATTAGTATTTACTTTATTATAACAAATCAAAATTTGTATATGATGCATATTTTAAAGATGATGATCTGTTAATTCGCAATTAGTATGTACGGGTGTTGTATTTATACGATAAATACTTACTTTAAAAATTTTAAATTCCGCTGCGTACAGCCCGTACGGTACTAACGAACCCAACACCCCCGACATTAGTGGGCATTTGAGCTTTTCGTAAAAAATGGCTGCTGATGTCGTTATTGTATTATGATCTTGACTTGGTTGTTCTTCGACTTCTTTTTATTTTGTGACCGACATGAGAACACTTGGTTTTGTCACCAAATTTATCTTCGATGGTCGTATAATATTTGGAATGACGTGGTGGTTCTTAAAAGACGCGTCCGTATTTAATGGATCCAACGGATAGAATTGTTAAGCGACATGGCGTCTCGAGACTATCCCACGTGTAATAATTATTATTGTAACGTTGCACCATTTAGGAACACGTCCGTTACACGCGCCAAACCCGAGTTTGGCCAACGGTTACAAATCAAAAGCTATAAATTGCAATCGGTTTTGACTATGAAGGGTTTCTTTACCTTTGATTTTCAAATTCTTTGCCTTCATCTTCGTGTTTAAACTCTTTTGAATTCCTCTTTCACTTTTTACTTCGTACGGTTTGCGTGATTTCGTTGCGTCTTCTTCAATTTAGGACTTTCATATCTTCGGTTAGACTTTGTCCTAGTTTTTGTATTTTTGCATTCGTCGATTACGAATTTGTTTTTATTTTTCAATTGATTTCGGAAAGATGACTTCTCATGCCGAGGATAGCAGTAGCCGTACGGTTTCTGAGATTAAGATTTTTACGGACGAGGATTTGGAATTGCCTCTCGAGTACTTTCGGTGGGATCCTATTCTCGTTGAATAGGGACATAACCGAGGAGGATAAGGCGGTAGAAGATGATGCGATGTCCCTTGCCGAATATTGGAGACGTCCCGCACGTCGGTGGCCCGAATCGATTGACGAGTACAGGGGTGAGCCAAGCATTTTGACTAACGCCGACATCGTCATGCTTCGAGGGGAAGTTTATGTCCCTTCCTCGGTAAGGTTATTTGCTCCTTATCCGGGTGAAAGGATTACTTGCCCTCCGCCAGGTTGTGTTGGTGTTTTCGCTGATTCACTAAGGTTGGGATTGAGGTTTCCACTTCCAGCTTTGATTACCGACTATTTAAGAGATTGGGGACTCGATTTATGTCAAATAGCGCCAAACACATGGAAGAGAATAATCGGCCTTATGGTGCTATTGAAGGAAAAGGAGTGGGACATGCCAACAGTCGATGAGATAAGGAGTCTCGTCACTTTCAGGATATGTGCCGATAGGCAAGTGGCCGACCCATTAATTTGTTTTGCTTGCGCGGGGAGGCCACAAGGCGGATTAAAAGTCGATGATTTAGTTACCGATATTCCAGATTCTCTCCATGGATTTCAAGAAGAGTGGTTATGGGTTGGCGGAGACTGGCAAACTCCAAATTTTTCTAAACCCTTAATCGATGGGATGTCGATACCCATCGAAGTTAATTCTGCTTATTGTAAGTCTTTTTAATATCTCTTGTACCGAGTTGCTCTGACTTACTTTATTTTTGTACTAACAGGTCAGCAATTTTACTATTTGCAGCCCGAAAGAAGGAATCAAAACTCGGTGCGGAGTTGAAAGGGAGAATTACCGAGTTGCTGAAGTTGAAGAAAGAACAACGCAGCTTTAAACTGATTTTGAAGGACTCGAGGTTGAAAGCAGCCGGTCTTTGTCTTGAGATCTCAAATCCTTGTTTTCAACCAGGTAATTTTCGAGTTATAAATTTTTAATCTATCTAAAGTCGGTTACTCACAAAGACAATCGTAACTCGGATTTCTCTTTTTTGCAGTTTATTCCGTTGCTCGGAGTACTCGGGTTCAGAACTATTCACGACGCTAAAGCTTTTCGTCAAAAGAGTCCGAACTTGGACCTTCGAACCAAAGTCGGAAAAAGCAAAAAGCAGCGCCTGTCTGAAATGGGTCGCAAGAAGCTGCTGAAGGCCTTCCTAGCGAATCCAATTATGAATCCAAAAGAGACCGACGTCGATGATGGTGCGACGTCGGGGGCTGCTACTGAAACTGCGCAGTTGAATTCTTTAGTGGTTGTGACGTCTGGCCCGATCGCCGCTATGGCTGCTGCTGTTACTGGTTCGTCTGAAGTTGAACCGATTACTAAGGTTACCTTGCCTGAGGCTCCACCAACTGTTGAAGTAGTCTCTGTCGAGCCTGAGGGTAACCGAGATGTGATTGAGGAGTAAGAGGTTCCGCTAACCCGACAAAGAAAAAGACATGCAGAGAGTGTCCCAGTTGCGGAGGGACGATCTAAGAAGAAGCACGATGTCGGTCAGCGAGAGAAGAAGAAAAAGGAGCCGTTGACTGATCGATCTTTTTTGCCCATCGACGAGGAAAGGGCGCTGAACTTTAGGCAGCCTCGGGAGTTGGTCGAGAAATGGTTCTCGACTTTTGAGTCGGTGGAGATTTCCGAGATCTCAAGCTCGGTTGAGCTGCCGAGCCACGTTGTTGAGGCTGCCCGGGTCCCTATGATGGTGTGGGATCCGATGTCTGAAATTGGTGTGTCTTCTTTGCCGAGTGCGTATAAGTTCAAATACGCAAAAGCTTGTCTCGGCCGAGCTCTGGTTAGTTTAATGATGGCCGAGGATGACTTTCGATTAAACGCGGCTCAGGTGGATGAGAAGAAACACACACTAGAACTCAGAGATGGAGCCCTTGAATCTCTGAGGGAGGAAGCAGCTAAAAAAGAGGCAGCTTTGAAGGTGAAGATTGTCGAGCAAGATCAGTAACTTGTGATTGCTCAAGGCGAAATCGAAGTTTTGAAAACCGAAAAGGCCAACCTCGATTCTGACGTGCTTAAACTTACTAGTCAAGTGATCACATCTGAGTAGCGTGTGAAAATGCTCAAGGAGCAACTTGCTCGGTGTGAATCATTACTTCATAAGGAACAAGAGGCTCATGAGCTCACTCGGAAAAGTCGATCCGAGGTTGAAGAGTCATTGATGAAGAGCCGGGATGCCCATAATGCCGACCTCAGCAGACTTCAAGAGGAGAAGATTAAGTTTGCTGAGGAAAAGTATAACGTCGGTCTTTAAGCCGGGAGAATTCTTGAAGATGAGGCCAACAGACTTAAGGCCAAAGTCGATTCTGACTCCGAAGATGAGGACCGGGAATTCGAGATGAACACTTGCATCAACCTTCGTTGGGTCATTGAGCGGTTCGATGTTGGCCTTTGTGATATTGAGGAGCTGCGTCAATATCTCCTCTTCAAGATCAGGAAGCACAACTTTGATTCTAAGATCGAGACCGCTCATATCGATGCCGATGAAGATGAGAAAGAATTCTGTGAGTAGCTTCTGAAGTCTGCCGATGAAGATTTAAAAATTCCTCGCCTTCTCCCTCTAAGAAAAGAAAGAGATGCTCGCCTCCGTCGGTCCTTTGTTGATATGCTCTTAGAAACCGAGAAAGAAAAGAGGACTGAACTCGCTAACGTCTATGTGAAGACGTTGGCGGAAGATAATATGGAGGAGGAGATTGAAAAGATGACCCCTGAGCAGATTCGGAAGGCGGTTCTGGCTTTCCTTGAGGAGAAAATCCGAGAGTTGTCTCAGGGCGTCAAGCAGCCGGAAAAAAGCGAAGTTCATGGAGTTACCGAGGAAGATGCGGCTGTTGATGAGCGTATTCCGATAACTCTTTCAGATGTTGAGAAAGATGCTAAGGCAGAGGAAGACCGGGTGTTGGAACATATCGGTAGACAGATGTTCAAGCAAATCACCGGTGAAGATGTTGAGGACTCGTTGCAAGCTGACAGGACTAAGGAGAAAGCAGCTAAGGAAAATGATAGTGCTTAGCTTGTCTTGAACTTCCTTCATTTTTCTGTTTTTGTCTTCTTTTCTTCTTTTTTTTTTTAAAGTGTTCCCTGCATGTCGGGACACTTTAGTTTACCTTATTTCTGTAGTTGTAATAGTTTTTGAAAGACAATAAATGAATGATCTTTGTTTATATTTGCTTTCATTCATAAATATCCAAGTATGTTAAACTCAGAATTTTGAATGAGTCGGTATTTTAGTCTCGACTATTGTATTCAGCATGTCATTTTACTTTTGCTGAATTTTTTTAAGTATTAAGATGTCAGCAAAGTTTGATTTTTGTCAATGGGCTTCATCAACTTTAACTTTATTATAAGTTGATGGAGAATGAAATTTTATCTTTGTCAAACTCGAGGATTTAAATTTAAAGATATTTATTCCATTCATTTAAAGTTCGTCCTTAACCTTCCTAAGCTATTGAACTTAGTTGTTTGAAGGTTAACACTTTGGCCGAAGAGATATGTCTTACCAAGTTATATAGCTCGGTTGAGATCAAGACTATCCCCCAGATTTTTTAAAGATATTAGCCTTGTCTAAGTTAAAAGGCTTGGCTACATAAAGACTAACACCATACCGAGTTAGGATACTCGGTTCTTTTTAAGAGACTCTTTAGCACACAATTTTCCTTATATTCATCAAAAAAGTGTACAGAGTCATATATACATCATAAACAGCTACTGGAAGTATTTCTTTAGATAAACAGCGTTCCAAGATATTGAAGAGCAAGTACATCTGGCTTTTCTAGTCGGTAGGTACCTTTTGGAAGCACTTGACTTATCCTGAATGGTCCTTCCCATTTTGGTTTCAAAGGCCCCGGGTCCGGTCCATAATTCTTTTAAGTACCAGATCTCCAACTCGGAATGATCGAGGCTTTATCTTTGAATTGATATATCTTTCACTTCTTTGTTTATAGGCAGCATTTTTGAGATATGCCATGAGGCGAGTTTCATCTAAGAGATCCAGGTTAGTTTTCAAGTTTTTCGAGTTGGCTTTGTCATGAAAATTTGTCACTCGGTACGTCGGGGATCCGAGTTCAACAGAGACAATAGCTTCTGACCCGTAAGTTAAGGAGAAAGGTGTCTCCCCGGTTGCATGGCAAACTGTTGTTCTATAAGCCCATAACACATTTGGCAATTCTTCGGGCCAGGTCCCTTTTGCGGCATCAAGTCAGGTTTTCAAGACATTCTTGATTATCTTATTGATCGCTTCAACTTGGCCATTGGATTGAGGATGATATGGTGAAGAAAAGAAATGTTTTATTTGATAATCCTCACAGAAAGCCTCAAGTCGTTTTCCCTCAAATTGTCGACCATTATCGGTTATAATGGAACTCGGTATGCCAAACCGACATATAATTGATTTCCAAATAAAGTCAACAACTTTCTGTTCGGTAATCGCCGCTAATGGTTCAGCTTCAGCCCATTTTGTAAAGTAGTCGACTGCTACGATGGCAAACCTTACGCCTCTCTTCCTAGTTGGAAGCGGACCGATTAAGTCTATTCCCCATCTCGCAAAAGGCCATGGACAATATATTGACTTGAGAGATTCTAGAGATTGATTCACGTTGGTGCAACTATTTGGCATTTCGTGCACTTGCGGACCCAATCTGTTGCATCTACCTTCAGGGTTGGCCAATAATATCCTTGTCGTAGTATTTTATACGCTAATGCTCGCGCACCATTGTGATTTCCACAGATTCCTTCATGGACTTCTTCAAGGATATATTTCGACTCCTGCTCGGTTAGACACTTCAATAAGGGAACAGAGTATCCCCTTTTATAAAGGATTCCATTATCCAGTGTAAACCGAGCTGCTCGAATTCGAAGGGATCGGTCTTCTTTTGGGTCTTGAGGTAAGGCCCCTGATTTTAGGTATGTTTCAATTGGTGTCATCCAAGTCGGATATTTTTGTAACTCGGTATTCAGGACTTCATTAATTGAAGTTGACGGTAATTCCTAGTGACCGACTTGGACATACTCAACATCCTCCATTCCAATGCTTGATGCGAGTTTGGAGAGCGCATCAGCCGGAATATTTTGTGAACGAGGAATATGTTCTAATTGTACATCAAACAGGGACATTCTCCGTTTTACAATCGTCAGGTATGGCAACAATCGAGGTTCTTTAACTTCAAATTTTTCGTGGATTTGGTTCACCAGCAATTGGGAATCAGAGAATACCTTGAGTTTATTTACATTCATGGATTCTGCAAGGTTTAATCCAGATAGTAAGACCTCGTACTCAGCTTCATTATTTATTGTCAGAAAAAGAAATTTAGCAGAATGGCAGAACATCTTGTTGTGAGGATCTATCAAGACAATTCCTCCGCCAGCTCGATGTTGAGTTAGTGAACCATCAACGTACAAAGTCCATGTTTGGTCTTCATTGACTGTTTCAATTGTTGGAGTGAACTCGACAATAAAGTCAGATAGGACCTGGGCTTTTATGGCTATCCTCGGTTTGTAATGGATGTCGTATTGACCGAGTTCAATTGCCCATTTAACCAGTCTTCCCGATGTGTCAGGTCGGTGAAGGATTGATTTTAAAGGGTATGAAGTAAACACTGTTATTGAATGTTCCTGGAAGTAAGGACGTAATTTCCGAGCCGCAATTATGAGGGCATAAGCTAATTTTTCCATCGGTGGATATCGCAACTCAGCTTCATGTAGTGCTTTACTGATATAATAAATCGAATATTGCTGTTGTCCTTCTTCTCGGATAAGAACAACACTGATAGCAGCTTCACTTACTCCCAAGTATAAATACAGCATTTCTTCAGGTACTGGTTATTGTAAAGTCGGTGTTTGAAGGAGCGTTTCTTTAATCTTGGCCAAAGCTTGTTGACATTCTTTGGTCCATTCGAAATGTTTTCTCTTCTTTATTGACTCAAAGAAAGGTCTACATCGGTCTGTTGATTTTGATATGAACCGATTTAAAGCAGCAAGTCGGCCAGTAAGAGCTTGAACACCTTTGACCGATGTGGGAGGTGTTAAGTCCAAAAAGGCTTTTATTTTCAGGGGATTAGCTTCAATACCGCGCTGGGTCACGATATATCCCAAGAACTTGCTAGAACCGACTCCAAAAGTACACCTCTTTGGGTTTAGCACCATGGAGTAGTTCCTAAGGATGTTAAACATTTGTCGCAAATGATTAATATGGTCGGTAGCACGAACCGACTTGACCAACATGTCATCGACATAAACTTCCATGGTATGCCCGATGAGCTTGGCAAACATTTTATTTACCAGCCTTTGATATGTGGCCCCCGCGTTTTTGAGACCAAATGGCATCATTGTATAACAATATAGACCTCGGGCAGAATAGAATGATGTATGTTCTGCTTCCCCGGGATCCATTGAAATTTGGTTATAACCTGAGTATGCGTCCATAAAGCTCATCAATTCATGCCCAGCAGTGGCGTCCACCATATAATCAATATGAGGTAGTGGATAATTGTCCTTTGGACAAGCTTTATTCATGTCGGAAAAATTGATACAGAGTCGCCATGCTCCAGTACTTTTCTTTACCAGAACTGGATTGGATACCCAAGTCAGGTATTTAGTTTCTTGGATGAACTTGTTGTCAATTAATTTCTTGTCTTCTTCTTCAAGAGCCTTTTGTCGGTCTGGACCGAGTTTGCGTCATTTCTGAACTACCGGTTTAATTGTCGGATCCAGATTAAGTCGGTGTGAGGCCACATTGGGGTCAATTCCTTTCATATCTTCATGTTTCCAGGCGAACACGTCCGAAATTGTCTTGAGAAACTGGATGAGTTGAGTTCGTACTGGTTCTTCGAGATTGGCCCCAATCCGAAGTGACTTATCACAAATAGGATCATCAATGAAAATTGTTTCAATTTCTTCTAATGGTTCAGCTCGGTCGAGTTTGTTTTTCTCTTTGAATTGAGTCCGGGGATCAAGTTCATCCTCTTCGTGGATCAATTCTTTTCTTAGGCGTCTTTCATGATCTTGAGCTATGTCATCATAACATATGTCTTTCGGGATTTGCGACTCTTTGGCTGGTTCAATTTCCATCTCGGTAGTACCAGATACCGAGTTCCCAAGAGTTGGGAATTTTTCTCATTCTTCCTGGGCTTTTTCTTCCATGTGTATTGGAGAAGGCGGTTCATGCCAAGGCTTTACCCATACCATTCCACGAGCTTCATATTGATCACCATAATGGGTACCTTCTCCATTATTTGTGGGAAACTTCAAAGCGTAATGAAAGATCGAGACAGCTGCACGAAGCTTATATAGAGTTGTTCTTCTCACTATGACATTGTATTCATTTTATAGATTCATCACCTTGAATGTCTCCATGATAACTTTGGAGGTCTGCCCAGGAATCCCAAACCCGATTGGCATGGTTATTTCTCCAAGAGTTGGAGTGATTGTTCCATTGAAACCTTATACTTGATCTTTGCAGGGTTTTGACTCGGCTGGATCAATTCCCATTTGTTCAAACGGAGCATTAAAATACTCGAATATGCTCCTGTATCAACCATTATCCGATGTACTGGTATTCCACAAATTGGTGCCGTGATCACAAGAGGATCAGAATGTGGGTGAGCGAAATAGCTAGTATCATCCACATTGAAAGTAATCGGACAATTATTCCGAGCATTAATTTTATCTCGGAGGTCAGTTGTTACGACAGTTTTACCCGAGTTATAAGCTTTTCGAGCATAAGCTTTCATTTGTCGACGTGATTCAAAAGACTTACCACTACTGTTATTAACTCGAGGGATATAATGAAAACCAGGAGGATTAGAATAACCACTTCGTTGGGTCGTTGGAGTTTTAGTCGAAGATGAAGAATCATTCTCCTCCGAGTTCAACATAAATACTTCTTTTTCACCTTGTCTAATACGCTTCGGATTGACCGGACGGTCATCGTCTTCATCATCATCTGGGGGTTCTAACAATCTACCTTTTCGCTTATAATCAGCATTCTTGGCAAATCTTTGGACTTGTGGATGTCCAATAAGCCGCAATAAGGCAGAGAGCAAGCCCAGACATTCGTCAGTATCATGTCCCGCCGACTTGTGTTATGAACAGTATTTCGTCTTGTCAAGTTTTTCTTCTGGTGTCCTCACAGGTCGGGGGTCGGGAAGGATCCCTTTTCCTTTTAATTCTTCGAATATGGTAGCGGCTCTACCTGAGAAGACCGTCTGATAACTGGATTTGACTTTGTTAAGATATTTGGCTCTGGCTTCCTTCACCTCAGAATTTTTAGGATTTCCGAACCGAGATCGGTTCGGTTTGAAAGACTTGTTTTTCTTCTTTTTCGATTCTTGTTCTACTTCCAACTTGTTAGGAGAGAAGTCGAGAGTAGGAACTGACATCGATTCTTCAGCTATAATATGTTGCTGAGCTTGAGCCAAAAAATCTTGAAATGAAGTCGGTTTATTCTGATAAATACTCCAACGAAACAAGGAATTTGGCTTTAATCCAGCTATCGCCGTGATCAGCAGTGTTTCAGGATGACATTGCTCCATATTTTGTACTCGTTCATTAAAACGAGTAATATAGTTTTTAACACTTTGGTTATCCTTTTGTACGATATTGGCAATGGACTCTTTTGGAATTAAAGATACCCGAGCCCCGATGAAATGAGATCGGAAAGCCGTTCTCAACTGTTGCCACTTAGAAATTGAACACCGAGATAATGAGTGGTACCATTTTTGAGCACGAGGTCCCAAGGTTAACGAAAACATCCGACATCTTAATGCTTCGGTTGCCCCATGAAGGTCCATCCATGAGGTATATTGACCGAGGTGTGCGTCTGGGTCTGAGGTACCATCATAAAGACCAATCTGAGGGACCTTGACTTTGGAGGGAAGTGGTTCCATTGTCAAATGAGGAGCCAAGGGAGTTTCGGCTTCCAGATAGACATTTTCCGAGATAGGAGCCCTTTGTTGGGATCCCTCGGGAATATCTTGCCGAGTTTCTAACTCAGCAATTCTCTTCCTTAACATTTCCAACTCTTCTGACTCACGCCTCAAACGGTTCTTTTCAATAATATGACGTAATTCATCGTTCTCACGTCGGAACCGATTTCGTTCAATTGTATGACGTAAGTCAGAATGTCGAACGTGTTGTGAAGTTGCCGGTGACAGAGGCACCGGTTGTGGTTGGCGACGCCTGGAGTAACTTTCAGCAGTAATTTCTGGTCGAACTCCCTCCGGGAGATGATTATTAGTAGGGATTACACCACGATTGTGAGCGGCTTCATTTCGTTGCAACTCAGGTGTTCGTGGTTGAGAAGTTGCATGAGATGCAGCAGGAACACTATTTCGCTGTTGAACAGGCGGCATCAATTGCCTGTTTTGAGGATTTGAAGCATGAGCTTGACTAGGAACCGTCACAGTTGGTCCTGCTCTTGTTTGTGCCATAAAATTACATAGATTTCTGAGAAGCTCTGGATCTTGGAATAAAACAGAGTAATCTATCGTCATGGATGGCACAGTTGTATTGTCAGTTGTATGAGCAGGGTGACGACTGGTTCCAGCGTCTGGATTTCGTTCTTGTCGCCCAGAATTTGACATAGTGATAATATGTGTATGAAAGTATTGTTTACACACGTATATAGTGGATCAAAAAGTTAACCTCAAATTTTATATGAGGCCGCCACCCTTCCTCTAGCGTCAAACTGTTGTTGTATGTTATTAACAACTTAAAATTATAAACAGTTAGGTGTGTTTAAACAGAAACAAAAAGATAATTGTATTTTATTGATGATATCACAAGAGTACAGGAAGTCGGTTTTTTGTTCTTGACCGAGATCATTTGAAGTCCGTGTACAATGTGCGAAAGAAGAAGAAGATCCTTGTGCAACTATAAATTCTGCTATTTATAGTACGGTAGTTTTTGTCTTTTTTGTCCGAGGTAGATAAGATTGCATTTAATGTTGAGCAGCTTCAATAAAATGGTGTGTAATAGAATGAGGGAACATCAATGATTGCCTTTTGTTTTGTTGGTCCAACTAAATATGTTCAGCACCTCTTGCTTGGAAATTCGATTCCCTCAGATGTCGGATGAAAGAACGGATAATTTTTAATGGACACAATCATAACGTCGGTGAAGTCAGTTGTTGGCTTCTGATAAGTTGTCGGTTCTACTTTTCAGTCAGCTGGAAGTCGGTAATCAATGTATTTAACTGGTACCGACTTGAGCCGAGTTCAACTATTTTTGAGGGACTATTAATTAAATGAGGCGATTAGTCTTTAGCTCTAACCTCATGAAACCAAGTTGGTCATCAACAGGAATGTTGAAATATACTTTTGAGTCATATTATAATGTTCCTCCTCACACTTATTGAAACTAGTACGAAACCCGTACGATGCATGGATAAGAAATATTCAATAATATTTATAAATTAAAAATTCTTGTTACAAAAATAAATATAAAATAAAAATAAAAAATCAATATGTAAAACAATTCACCTATGTGATTTATTAAAAATGGTATATAAAATTTAAATTATGCAAAATGTCTATTTGAACAACAAAGTTAATTGTCTAATCTTTGGTTTTGCCTAAAGATTAGCTTACTGTTGTCAAATAATCGAATCAAAAGTCAATGGCTAATGTACAAATGCAATTCTAATGTGTTGACTTGCAAAACATCAAGTCCACGTTAAAATTAATTAATCGCCCATCATATGTAATAAAAAAAGTTTTATTTTTTTTTGTTTACAATTAACTCTTTACTGATAGAACAAAATAGAATACAAATGAGTACCAGAACCACCCAATCTGAGTTTTACAAAACTTTAACTCAGGTGGCCACCCAAAACCAAACACAACAATTACCCGGCTAAAATGAAGTAAAAACATAAACAACTCTAAAAAAGAAGACCAAAGGCACAACTCTATATTGAAAAGTAAAAACTAAACTGCAGCACTAACAGGGAGGAATAAAAGCTAAACCCCCACTAAGAAACAAAATTAAAGAAAAGCATGTACATCAAGTATTAAGAAAAACCACTGGAAACAACAGTTTCCCTAGTCCATCAAAACCCAACCAGAAGCAGAAAACCCCAACAAAACCCAACCAGACCCTCATGGGAAAGTCGCCTCGAGCAACCAGCAAAACAGCACAACCAAAAAAACACTTCAGCAAAATAGATATTGAGAAACCACTGAAGTCCAATGATTTCCTAGCCAACAACATCCAACGAAAGAAGCAGAGAAAGAAACAAATTTACAAAGGAGAGCCATAAAAAATTTCCTCGAACACCAACCACTCTCTCGAAGCAATAAAAAGATTTGTGGCCATCTTTTGTGTCTCAAGTCTCAATTGCTGAAAAGTAATATAAAAAGAAGTCAAAGAAGTTTTGTTTGTGATGCCATCACAAATTTCAACTTCACACCCTACGGTAATGGGAATGACAAATGAACAAATTGATTTAATAACCAATATTTTTCTATTGGGAATTCTTAAAAATTAACTAAAATTTGAATATCCACTAATGTGCAAGCAAGCAGAGAACAAAATAAAAAGAAGAATTGTAATACTTTCAAGACTTTGAACATTTTATAATACATTTTTCAGAACAAATGCTCATCATATTCAACAATTGGCTCTGGCGACTGTCCGGGATCTAATCTCGTAAGCATTTCAGGTAATCTAGCTGTATCTCTCGTAATCTGCATTATGCATCGAGAATGTTACAAAAGCGATACATTGGAGATAAATCAAAAACTCTAACGAGGACTTAAGATTACCAGAATTTTCAATGCGTGAAGAATGATCACTTTTTTCTTATAGTCGAGAACTAAATATTTTAATATATTTGCTAAAAATATGGTTCGTATTTTGTTTGTTTCTTGAGTCCATTAAGTTGCATGTGCATTACACTTGCAACCACCTAGGAAAATTAATCGTCTATTGGCAATTTAAATTTAGCATTATTCGATTGAAATCACGTTCTTTTGCCCCTACACAGTGCTCAGTAAGTGATTATTTAAAACTTACTAACTTTGCCCATATCGGTTAAGGTCCTAACCACAACTGCATCCCCTCACAATAGATAAATTACCAGTGAAAACTCATTTACATTCTAAGAAACCCTTACTATTTACCAAGCAATTCATAACCATAATCAAGAATCGAAAAATAATCGCAACCAACCAGATACAATGTAAAAGAACCCAAAATCCAGAAATATTAGCATTTGTAAGGTGACCTGAAATGGTATAGAGGCCATGACAGATTCTCCAGTATCACCATGAACCATCGAGTCGCCTTTTTCAAAATTTTTCAGCCAATTTATGCCTAAACCCGTCATTATTTACATCCTGCACGAACAAATATCAAGATTATTTTTCACCATAATCCACAAGAACCACATAAACACGTATAAAGCAAAATCAAAGTGTGTAAAAATTAGGGCATAAAAAGAGAAAGAACGAATTTTTACCCACTTTTTTTGCTCCGTTGCCACCCCGAACCTGTCGTCCCCATCATCCAGCGGCAGCGCCACCTCTATCTCCTCCACCAGAAACACCCTGTTCATTCTCTGCTCCACGTAGATCGGCCACTCAACCATCGGCATCCCGCACATCACAGCCTCCTGGAGCTCGGCCACATTGGTTTATGAATCCGACTACCGCGTGTTCCAGCACCACTCTGTGTGGGGCCAACAAATTTATCACAAAAGTCTTGCCTTCATCCTCTCCAGACACCCCTCCGACAACAATTTGCAGATCAAACACATAAATTATTTCTCAGCCACATAAAAAATGGAGGCAAGAATCAAAATCCAATAATTATACCAACCAATTGACATATGCAATTAAAAAAATATTATAAACAACAACAACAACATAGTCTTTTAGTCTCGAGCAAGTTGAGGTAGGCTATAGATGAAACCCAAGAGAACCAATGGTAAGAGAAACACAAAAAGACTCAAAACACAAGGAAGAGATTAGAGCAAAAGAGAGAAGAGCAAAAGTCACGGTTCTGGCACGTTGATTGCTAGTCTCCAAGCGCTCCTATCCACCGCTAAATCTTTGGAGATATTCCAATCTTTAAAGTTTCTCTTAACCGATTTTTTCCAAGTGAGTTTGGGCCGACCTCTACTTCTACTTACATCATCGACCCGCTGTAGAACTCCCCTACCCACTGGTGCATCAGGAGGCCTCCATTGGACATGTCTGAACCACCTCAGCCGATGTTGGACCAATTTCTCCTCAATTGGAGCCACCCCGACCCTATCTCGAATATCTTTAAAAAAAAAATTATAAAAAAAATGTTATAAAAAAATAATAAATTTACCCTGACGAACTCGCTATACTTTATCAATTGCCGAAATTTATCGAAGTTGACCCTCTCGTCGCGACTTAAGTCGACCCTGATGATCATACTTTGGTACTTCTCTGGCGTCTTCAGCTACTTCAACCGCAGCGCCGGCACCGACCTCAGCTCATCCGACATGACGAACCCGCCCCGTCCCGATTGAAAACCTTAAATGCCTCCCGTGCGTCCTCTTCATGGCCGTTCCCTATCGTCGCCTCCGCCGTCTGCCATCACCGTCGCGTATAGGGCGCTGAACTCCTCGGCGTCTCCGTGAGCGTCAATCTTCTCGATCATCGCCCGGAGCTTCTCCTCCGACACGCAGATCCCGAGATTTTCTAACGACTCGCTGAGCTCATCCCGGCTGATGTTGTTGTCGCCGTCATCGAGCTGAGGAAGACCCGATGGAGCTTCGTCGTGCCCGTCTCCTCATGTGCAGCCCTAATTGGAGAATTGATTGGATTTGATTTTGATGGCCATTTAAGTTTTCACAAAACAATTTTGGTAGAGATGGCGAGAATTATAGATCTTATTTTGGTCTGTCAGTAAAGTTTTTACCCTATAATAATATTTTATTGAAAGATAATTTGGAGAATCTCGTATATACGTATGCCAAAATA
The DNA here is from genome assembly GCA_008636005.1 of Striga asiatica. Classification (NCBI taxonomy): domain Eukaryota; kingdom Viridiplantae; phylum Streptophyta; class Magnoliopsida; order Lamiales; family Orobanchaceae; genus Striga; species Striga asiatica. The sequence goes on along the minus strand of BKCP01004406.1, from coordinate 37,923 downwards.
AACCTGTTTGAAAAAAATTTACTTAGTTTAGTAAGTTTGAAATTTTTAGACGGGAATTTATTTATTATTTCAGATAAATGCCAAACCTTTTTATATTTATATAAATATGTTATAAATGCATTAGCCCATTATAAGGTTTATCGATTTTGAAAAGTGTGTTATAGAGTAGGGAAAATTATTTTGCTGGAATAATAAAATATTTTTGGTATTGTTAATGTGTATGTTATAAAATATGATGATTAAAGTTGATATGAAAAAAAAATTGTGAAATAATGAATTTAACTTGTCGATGGTTAATGAATATAAAATATATGAATAATGATTTTTTTTTTTAAATATGTGTAGTGGTTTTTATTATTTAATGGTATTGACAAAATTGAAGAGAAAATAAATTAAATAGAGTAACTATTTTTAAAAATTATATAAATTGGATGAACTTTTATTTGGTTTGAATTTTATTACACATGAAATAAATATTATTTTGATCAATTATAGTTCGGACAAAAATAATATTCAATTTATTAGTGGAAATGAAATATTCAAATATATTAGCTCTATAATCTCAAGATAGATGACCCATACATATCGAATAGTACTCCGATCGGACACCCATATTCCAGGACCGTACAGGATTGGAGATTGATTCAATTCAATATTGTATCTTAAAAATTAATTTCCAATCACTTGTATTCAATTGAGATTTCAAGTGACATTTTGAGACTTTTTAAAATTTGAGATTTGTTAATATTTCCAGATTTTAAAGAAATTCCGTGAAATCTTAAGTCTGGAGGTGAGATTTGAAGTAGGATTTCGTATAAGATTTTTTGTTTAGAAATTTCACCAAATCTTAAAATGTCTTAACCAATCCTAGTGTCAAATAAATTAAATATCTCAAGTTTTTTTAAGATTTTTTAAAATCCAATTGAATATCTCAGGATTTTTAGAGGATGCTTGGATATAAAATTTTTTGGATTTGTTTGGATTTTTTGGTTTGGTTTGGTTAATTTTGAAAAAGGTGGTATGGTTAGTTATTAGTGGATATATTAAAATAATATTTTAAATAAAATAATTAAAGTTGATTTGATGTAAAAGTATGAGAGAGATGATTTGAAGTGATGGTTAGTTAAAATTATATGAGTGGATGAATAGTAAATTAAGGTTGATGTGATGTGTAAGAATGATTACTTGATATTATTTAATTATATTAATAATATTAATGATAGTTGGGTTGAGTTAAAAAAAAGTGGTTGAGTTAAAAATGTTTGAATTTTTTGGATAAGTTTTGTATCCAAGCATCCTCTTAAAAGTCTTAACAAATCTATATATATTGAAAAAGAGAGGTCAATAAATCATTTGTGGAAACTTTTTAAAAATTGGTCAACAACCCCATTGACTTTCCATTTGTAGAAACTAATTTAAAAATCCTTTCAAAATATGTTTTTTTTTTCCTGTTTTTTAGGGATGGATATACCTTTAACGTGATAAGATATATACATGTGATTGTATATTTTGTTGTTGCATCCCAAAAATCATGGTATTTAAAATCTATCCAAATACAATCCATAATTATCTTATCACTTTTGTTAATAAAAAATTGTATAAAAGGATATTCACTACCACCATTACAACTCATCATTCACGAGTTCAGAGAAAAAAAAAATACAGAGAATAATTTTTCATCGCATATACAATATAATGCTTCCAGGCTGGGGTAAACTTGATATATAATGCTTCCAGACTGGGTACGTTAACAAAAGAAATAAACCTTTGTTTGCGTCTGAGAGCAGTCCGCATTATTGAAACCCATCACGAACGGGAGAGCTATAACGCATTTTCATGATGAACAGGTAATATTTACCTTTTTTATTTCAATTTTATATAATTTAGAAAATTATTTTAATTAATATTTATAACAAACCTTTTTTGCGTCTGAGAGCAGTCCGCATTATTGAAACCCATCACGAACGGGAGAGCTGTAACGCATTTTCATGATGAACAGGTAATATTTACCTTTGTTATTTCAATTTTATATAATTTAGAAAATTATTTTAATTAATATTTATAACAAACCTTTTTTTGCGTCTGAGAGCAGTCCGCATTATTGAAACCAAGCAGTCCGCATTATTCAAACCCATCACGAATGGGAGAGCTGTAACGCATTTTCATGATGAACAGGTAATATTTACCTTTGTTATTTCAATTTTATATAATTTAGAAAATTATTTTAATTAATATTTATAACAAACCTTTTTTTGCGTCTGAGAGCAGTCCGCATTATTGAAACCGAGCAGTCCGCATTATTCAAACCCATCACGAATGGGAGAGCTGTAACGCATTTTCATGATGAACAGATAATATTTACCTTTGTTATTTCAATTTTATATAATTTAGAAAATTATTTTAATTAATATTTATAACAAACCTTTTTTGTGTCTGAGAGCAGTCCGCATTATTGAAACCCATCACGAACGGGAGAGCTGTAACGCATTTTCACGATGAACAGGTAATATTTACCTTTGTTATTTCAATTTTATATAATTTAGAAAATTATTTTAATTAATATTTATAAATTTGTATCGTAGGTGCTTTCATTAAATGCATAATACATTATCCGAATATGAGAGCAACAAACTTTATATAAACTGAGAGCAGTCTAATTTTTGTAAAATATGTAAACTTTAAACGTATTTTATATATAAAATTTTATATACTTTTAAACATGTTAGTTGGGCAAATTTTAAGGATATATATATATGTGTGTGCTAACTTTAAGTATATATATTTTTCTTATAAAATAGTCTAGACAAAATTGAGGTAATTTCACATTTTTCAATAATAATATAAAATATTTTAATACTTTCACATATGTTATATAATAGTCTGCGTATTCTTAATGTCTTTTGGTTGTAACACTGTTAACACATATAATATTAGATACTTTTAAACATATTTAGATATTTTTTTTACTCATTCTTTAATATCTATGTGCATAAAAAGAGAATAAGATTTATAAAAAATTTTCCGGCAATATACTAAATGTTAGATAAAAATCTCATTTTATTTGTTATATAATATTTCGAGTTGCATTAATTTTGATTTGTATGTGTACAATTGATAAATTAAGCGTATGAAAAGGAACGTACGAATTACTGTAAAGATTTAAAAAATAAAAAATAAATCTAATTTTTGAATATTTTCTAAACGAATTTATGTCATAATTCGTCATAATTTTCCCACATCATGTCAATATTTATTTTATCTATACTAGGTAAAAGGTAAATCATTATCTCAATATTTATTCTATATATTCTAAGTAAATCTTCTCATCTATCTCAACGGTCCGCAGGTAGTATTTCATACTTTTCTATTCATAATCAAATATACCAAACCTTCACAAATTTTACTTCACAAAGAAAGTGTTCAATAATTTATATTTTTTTTCCTTCTTTGCAATCCATTTATTTTTATTACATATATATAAATTATATTATTTTTAATATTTCACACGTTAAACATTTCAGGAAAATATACCATCCCGTGCATCGCACGGGTACTGTACTAGTCTAAATTAAATACAACAGCACCCCTGTTAACTAATGAATAAATAATATACCGGAAAAAGCTGCGGCGTTGTATCCTCTTCCCGAGAGGGACGCACGCGCGCACAAATCACACAGCTCAACCAACAGATTAATGTCTGCGGTGGGTGGGTCGCCGGCTTCACTTTGCCGATCTTTGAAGTTTTCAGATTCTCTTTGTCCTCGGTGGCATTCAGTTAGTCCTGATTTTCAAGTAAATTGTAAACCCTTATTCTGTGTTCTCTTTCCCCCAATTTTTTGTTAGGGATTGTCACCCGAAGTCTGTTCTTGAATGTATTTGGTTTCGATTTCTTTCATTTATTAGATTCGTCAAGCGCATGCTATGCTTTTCAGATATTTATGGGTTTGATTTGTTTTGGGAACTTGCGAGCGCTAGGGTTTTGAACATTTTACGGGATTGGGCTGTTGAATTGACTTGTGGAATCTCTAAATCTTCGACTGCCAGAGGCAATTTTTACTGGCCGAATTTTTGTTCTTTTTGTTGACACTCAAATGGTGGCATTTTTTTGCTGGGAAGACTAGGAGGAGATGAATTTAATTGCCTCCTGATTTTATTTATTTGTTTTATGAGTTCCTGTTTCCGTGATGAGTTTCTAATGAAAGTTCTTGTTTGATGATTCTTTACTCTCATTTGTGGCTGTACAGTGCGGTTGTACAATGGTTATGAATGATTCATAGCATGAGCTGTATATTGGTGACTGTCCTTGAGAGTCTGTGCATAAAGTTTATTTTCTGCGTTTCAAAGTTGCACCTAATGGTTGATTGTTTGATTAACAGTCACAGTAACTTGTGATTTACGTTCTGTGTATTGCAGTTTTAAGCTCGATAGGAACTCATGCTCCATTCAATGGAGACAGAGGAGTTAATCAAACTTCCTACTTCCAGTAATTCCGGGCATGGAAGTGAGCATGAGGATCCACATTCCCAATATCTGAACTCTGAGATAAAAGCTGAGAGTAATGGGGAAGCTGGAACATTGTCGAAAGATGATGACGTGGACATGTCAATTTCAAGTGGTGAGGAAAATTTGGATCTTGACAGCACTGTGCTGAAAGATGATCTTGAAACAGCAGATTCAGTCGAAGTGGCTGTGAAAATGACATCTGTCAGCCACGTACATTCTGAAAATGGATCACTACCTTTCCAGCCAGAAATCAGTTTCAGTAATCATATGAAAGATGAAACCCTTTTGTCTAAAGAGGAGAAAGATTCTAATTGTATCCTTGTTTTGGTTCAAGCTTTGATTGTTTGCTTGTATGGCTGTATGCTGTACTTGTAGTTTAAAGTTTAGAGTAATAGCTGTTTGCTATACCTGTAGTTTGGAGTTCAAGGTCAGATTCTGTCAATTCTTTTATTTTATTTTGTCCTCTTAATTTATTCACGCTTCCCATAACTTGATCTTCTAGCTAAACGTGGTGTCAAGAGACCCCGTGAACCTGATGATGAGCAGCAACCTTCAGTGCGTGTAATCTATAGTTCTTTGCCAAGGTGTGCTATACTGCTATCTACATATTGCTTCTTTACATATTTATTGATACATTATAAACTTTCACGTCATTCTCAGAGAAAGCACACAAAAACTTGAAGAGCTATTACAGCAGTGGTCAAAATGGCATTCACAAAAGTGTTCATCATTGGATGTAAGATTTGCTTATTTCTACATCTTTTAATATTGGTCTGATTTTATTTTTGAATATTCGACCTCCTATTTTAAATTATTATTGTTGCTCACTATAATTTAACTGGTGTCTGCTTATGTCCAACACAGAATTCTTCGCTGGAATCCGGAGAAAAGACGTACTTTCCAGCTCTTCGCGTTGGCTTAGACAATCCGTCTGCAATAGTATGATTTTTTTCGTGCTCTTTTTTTTTTTTGTAAAGTCTTAACCGGTGTTGCTTCTGCTAAACATCTATTCTTGGTGTATGAGTACCTAGTTTTGTTCTTTCTTCTCTCTTTTTTTTGGTGGTATTTAAGCTACTTCATAACACAGTAGGGACTTCTTGACTCTTGTTGTCCTGGAAAAGAACCATTGATTTTCATATTTCTTGTGTACATAAGCAATTTGGGAAATTGACTCAACTTCTGTTGTATTAATTATCA
>BKCP01004406.1:30000-31734 GCA_008636005.1 Striga asiatica | reverse complement strand
AGTTTCAAGTGGTAGAATATCTTGCTACTATACCTGAGTTTTATTCATTAAGTGTTGAATCTGTGCGAGTTTTTCTTCATCATTTATCCGCATCAAATGTTTCATGTTGTTTCTAGGAGCTCGATCCACCTCCTTGGCTTAATCGAATGCGAGAACTAGGATATCCACCTGGCTATTTAGGTAAGAATTGTGTTTCTAAAAGAAAAATAAATGTAATATATTTATTTATTTATAACTTTGAAAAGCAACTTAGTTTTTTTTTTATTTGCTGACAGACGTTGACCTGGAGGATCAGCCTTCAGGGATTACAATTTTTGGAGAAGAGACGAACGAGAAGGAAGGCGAAATCCTTGGCGTGGGCCCCATCGAGCCCTCCAAGACAAAGGCAGTCGAGTTCCCTGGAATAAATGCTCCAATTCCCAAAAATGCCCACGAGTGGCTCTGGGCACAAAACCCTACAAACTCCTCGAATCTTTCCGAACACCGTTCCCAACGCAGGCATCATAACCACTCACCGTACGAAAATCTCAACAGAAACGAGCGGAGATGGTCAGGGGTCTACTTGGATGACGATGGGCCCCCAGGCTGCGAGCCTTGGACTAGCCCATCTCTTTCGAATCACTTCCCTAGATACGGTGATTACGAGTATGGGCTCAGCCCGCTTCTTTCGAATCACTTCCCTAGATACAATGATTACGAATATGGGCTCAGCCCACGGGCCAGCCCGCTTATTTCGGATCACTTCCCTAGATATGGTGATTATGAGTATGGGCTCAGCCCGAATGTTTCATGGAGCTCAAGCTATGGCAGGTCGTGGTCGGACAGGGGTATGAGGAGTCCCCCGCTGATGCATGATGGTCCCCTGAGCCATGGGCAATATGGTAATTTCCTGCATAACTCTCCCTGGTAAAGGTTTTATTTCGTTTTTTTTTTTGAGTTTTTGGGTAACAGCGACTGGTTGTCGAGTTCTGGGTTGTGAGATGAGGATATTTTGTTGTTGCCTTTTTTGTTAGAAGCACGAAGGGCCAAAAGTTGCTGGAACCGACCATTTAGTTTTTTTTGCTCTTTTATGAACGCATAGGACTTGTGGATATGGGTTTTCGGTTCTGGTTGATTGTGTAGCTTCTTTTAAGACTGTTCTAAACCAGAAAATATGGGATTGCATTGATATGCATTGTCTGATGAAATGAAAATTTTGTATATTAGACATGGCCAAAGGGTTGCCCGACCCGGCCCGGACCCGGCACGGACCTGGCCCGGTCAAACCCGTTGACCACGGGTCCAGGACCGGCCCGGATTTCAGAAGGGCCGTGTAAGGGTCATTCGTTTCATGACTCGGCCCAGAGGGTCAGGGCCGGGCCGGGTCGATGACCTTTCTTTTTAATTTTTTTGTTATTTTTTTATACTTTTTTTTAAAAAAAGCACGGACCCGGCTCGGACCCGGCACGGCCCGGACACGACCTGGCCCGGACACGATCCGGCCCGGACACGGACCCGACACGAGTATAGATCCGTGCCGGTGTAGGGTTAGTGTTTTTGAGCCCGGCGACCCGGCCCGGGTTTTGGCCATATCTAATGTATATTATGGAATGTCAGGAATAATTTCATCAAGTCATGGAAGAAGTATGTGGTAGGATGAGCTACTGTTAGTTTTAGTTTTTTTCCTAGAAAGAAAAGTGTAGAAAATATTGTTTAAAAAGTAGTAATGGGTTAAATAGACATTGTTTTTTTTTG
>BKCP01004406.1:0-25000 GCA_008636005.1 Striga asiatica | reverse complement strand
CACACTCGGTCCCGACTGAAGAATTTGAAGGTCAATGTCCTCCGTTTCGACGCCGGTTCCCAAAAGAACCTCATAGTAGTGAACAAACTCTTTGGCGACATCTTCCATAGAATCCGTAACGGTACCATCTTCCCGGTTAATGGAGGTGATGAAGTTCCGTTTCGACCGCTTTTTGACCAAGCCATGGTAGAACTTGGTGCATTTATCACCCTTGATTTGGAAGTTGCATTTGACCTTTTGTTGATAAAAGGCTTCTCCGCTTTGGCCAAGTTAAGAGCTTCCAATCTAAGTGACGGCATCTTAGACTTAGTTCCCGGGTCGTCTGGGTGGTCATGAAGCTCTTGTTGAGCAAGCTTGAGGGCATTCTTCGCTTCTTTAGCTCGGGAGGATATGTGCGAGAAAGCCTCCTCATTAAGCGCCTTGAGGGAGTTCTTAAGGTTCTTCAAATTTGATGCAAGGCGGAATTGCCTCGAGCCCCCTTCGCCATAATTCCAAGTCTCTTGTACGCACGGAAAAAACTTCTCATGGGTCGTCCACATATTAAAGAATCGCCACAGTGACTCACTCATGCTTCTCTCCTCGAAGATAGTGACCAAACACGGGGAGTGATCGAAAATACCCGACTCTAAGAAAGTCGCATGCGAGAATAGATCGGCATTCTCCCATTGAGTGTCCACCATGACCCTATCAAGCTTTGACCAAACATGGTTGTTGGTCCAAGTCATGTTTGAGGAGACATCCGTTAAGCCTAAGTCATCACAAACTTCCATGAGGTCCATTGTGTCCCGGTTGGTGACCCGCTCTCCTTTAATTCTCTCTTCCGATTTTAAGATGGCGTTGAAATCCCCGAGGAGCAACTAAGGCAAGGAGATCCTCCCCCGAGCGGCCCTTAGGTCATTCCACAACAATTTCCATCTCCTCTCGAGTGAAGTCCGTATATAAAGCTAGCAATAAACGAATGTTTACTAACCTTACATCGAATCTTCGCAAAAATGACTTGAGGCAAAGTAGCCTCCACCGTGACATCAACCTTTGCGGGGTTCCATAAAATGGCGATACGCCCTCGGTCCACGACGTCGAAGTTCTCACAAAAATCCCAACCCGACAACCTTCTATCCACAAAGAGACCTAGTCGCCTAGTGTCGGTTTTTGTTTCCAAAACACCCAAAATATCGACATTATTCCTCCGGATGAGGTTGATCACCTCATCTTGTTTTAGGGGCCCGTTAAAGCCCCTAATGTTCCACGAGGCGATAATCATTGGGAAGAGGTAGGGTTGCCCCCCTTCTTCACATTAGTTCCCTTGCCCCCTTCTTTTCTCCCATTTGGTTTGCCTCTTGTTTTGCTTAGTTGACCCGGAGGTATGGTGGCTTGGCTCGCGGCTCCACTTCGGGTGACTATCTTGTTGCGCTTACCTACAATTTGGAAAGAATCATCGACATCTTTCTCCAAAGGAGAAGTTTCCGGATTTTGGCCCTCTTTGTCTCCTGCTTGGGTTTGGCCCTCTTTGTCTCTGATCGGGTAGGAGGAGGACACGACATCCAAAGGATGAGTGGTCTCCGCTTCTTTCATAGTTTCCTCCTCATTCCCCACATTCTCAACCTTGAGTGTCTTTTGCTTCTTCCCCGGAGCTCCCGTCTCCTTAGGTTTGTCTCCTCCCTTCTTAGCTTGGTCATTTTCCTTGTCTTAGTTTTCCACCCTTTTCTTGGTGGTTCCCATGGTCTCGCCCTCCACGAATGGTTTCTTGCCCTCAGCCTTCTTCTCAAGGTGGGATTTGTACTTCCCACAATTTGTAGTAGAGTATCCGATAAACTTGCAAAAGTCGCAATAATGAGGGACGTATTCATACTCTATCTTTTGATCAAATAGAAATTTCCCTTTTGAGGAAACAGGGATGCTAGGAACTCTATCTTTTGAGAGGTCAAGTTCTACTAAGACTTGAGCATAGTTGTGTCGAGCTCGAGTTGCCGTGAGCTTGTCGGTAGTGATTGGTTTACCGACATAGGAAGCGATCTTGCTAAGAGCCTTTGTGCTCCAACATTCCCCAGGTAGGAGGGGGAAGTTGATCCAAACGAGGACGGTTTTGATGTCATCTTCCCCGAATTAGAACCAATTAGGGAGTACTTTGAGGATGAGCCCCCGACTATAGATAGTGTAGGACCCTACATGAAGTACTTTCGCTCTATCCTCTTCGTTCTTGAACTTAAACACAATCCACCCATTGACGTTGGGAACGTAGTCATAGTGGACACCCCACAAGTTGCAAAGATTCAACAAAGCCTCCTTGCCCGGGTGCCTATGGGTGAAGTACCGGACTAGGCAATATCATCATGCACTCGTTATGTCCAATAAGTCTTCTTCGTCTAGGTCGACCCCATTGTCCAGCGGTATGTAGTCCAATTTAAGGCCAAGCGAGGCCTTGCGGTTATCGGAAAAGAGGGCCGAGAATGGCCTCTTTAATGAGTCGGGATCCCTTTGTGTCATTTTGTCGAGCACCTTGTGTTTACCTTTTTTGGATTGTGTGTTAGGCTTCTCTTGCAATTGTTCTTCCCCTCCAATAGCATCCTCATCTAAACCAATGTTATCATTAGGTAAGGAAACCTTAGAGCACTCCCCCCTTATCTCCTTCCCACTCGAAACACCATTAGCGGCGGCCTTGGAGGAAGTTGTAGCTTCTGTTTCGGCCTCAATTGGGTTCTCCTCCTCCGAGTCGTCAACAAGGTCGTCTTCATGGTCATTGGTATGTCCGGAACACTCCTCCTCCGTCAATTTTCGATAACGAAGCTTTTTCTTTGATTGCCCCACTAAAATGGATTTGCGTGGACAAACAACGAATGCTGCAATTCGGCTGAATGTATGAAGCTTTCCGTAAATGAGCTGAATTACTGTAGCAGCGCATGAACCCTTGAATTTAGAGCAGCGAATAACACTCAAAATCAATCCAATGAACTCTTTGAATTTAGAGCAATGAATTTGAGAATTCAATCACCACAAAACTCAAATATTCCAACCACAAAATAATTCAAACGCACTCAACCCAGGTGGCGGAAAACAAATAACTTTGACACCAAATAAAATCTCCACCAATTCGTCACTAAAAATTAGATACGCAATTGATTAAGCAAATTACACACACGAATTTGTTGCAAAATTATACACGAAATCATGGATTTTGGCTCAAGAATATCGGGCGATAAGAACAATTCTTAGTGAGAGAATGTCTCGCCTCTCTCTAACCCTGACTGAACTGAGAGCTCTTGCCTGAGAGCTCTTTCTAGAAGGCAAACCACATGTCGGTTGCTCATCTAGTCGCAAAATAAGTCGAACAGACTAATCAAAGGCGTGGCACGACACGCCTCCCATATCGGCTATCTGGAGAGCCTAGCATGTCCAAGGGCTCTTCTTTCAATGTCGGCAAGCACGTTAGGGTATTGAGCAAATAAGGTTCGGTAAACGTGGGTCTGGATCTTTCGGATGACATGCTGCTGAGTTTGAATTTCGTGTTCAAGGATCAATCTATTCCGAGCGTTCCAGATAAAGTAGACAGTTGCGGCTAAGGCTGCCTTCTTCAGCTTGGACTACCAACTTGCCCCTCGCGCTTCTCTTTTTGTCCATTTCATTGCACCTTTTAGTGTCAATGGCCTGTGGCGCAGCCCTACCCATTCACGGATCTCAGCCCAGATATAGGAGCTGAACTGGCAAGCAAAGAATAAGTGTCCCACTGATTCTTCTGCGCTGTTGCAGAAGCTACAAGATGGATCATCGTCCCTGAATGTCAGTCGGTCTTTGGTGCGGAGACGGTTGTGAACTCCAAGCCACATGATGAAAGAGTGCTTGGGCGTATTACACGTCCCCCATACTACCCCGGACCATGCCACGGCATTGGCCCTTGGTCTTAGGAATTCGTAGCATGCGCGTGTCCCAACATGTTGCCCCCTGTTGTCCCATTTATGGAGAAGGGCCGCCGCGGCATGCTCGCTCCCGGCTTTTTCGATCAAAGCATTGCGTATCCTATACCGACTTTTGAAGAGCGGCGAATCTTTCTCTTTGATCGTCCAGTCCCAAATACTCATGCCTTTGAGATAGACATGGTCAATCCACTTATGCCATAGCGTGTCTTTTTTGCCTTGAATATTCCAAAGCGTGCGCGTGACTAAGGCTTGATTCCAGGCGCTTAAGTCCCGAAGCCCCACCCCCCCTCTAGGCGCGGAAGACATAGGTTGTTCCAGGCAATATTCGCACTCTTTGAGCCCCAAAGGAATTGTGTGCAGAGCTGGGTAATTTTGTTACGAATAAGTGTCGGTAGCTGGAAGATGTTCATCCAAAAGCATTGAATCCCTTGTATGACCGAGCTTATTAACTCTACTCGGCCTGGATATGAAAGCGTTTGGGCATGCCATCCCGTGATTTGCGATTCAATTTGTTGGACCATATCATCAAAAAGATTCACAGTTATGCGATTTGCGGTGATTGGGACTCCAAGGTACCTAAAAGGCATAGGTCCACTTTGAAGATGCGTTTCCTGGAATATCGATGTACGGTTAGCGTTATCCACACCGGCCAAGTAAATGTTTGATTTACGAAAATTCATTTCCAGCCCTGATTTGGCCTCGAAGTCTTTAAGGCAGCGCATGAGTATATCAATTGACATCGGGTCACATCGACAGAGCAACATTAAATCATCGGCAAATGCTAGATGAGTGATTCTGAGTCGCTCGCACATGGAGTGAAAGTTAAAGTTTGAGCCCTCCCTTGTGTTGTATGCGATCGACCTGGAGAGGTATTCTATGCAAATCACGAAAAGGTAAGGTGATAGGGGGTCACCTTGTCGAAGTCCGCGGGCCCCTTTGAAATGTCACTTTAGACTCCCATTGACTGAAATTGAGTACGATGGAGTAATGACGCACTCCATGATCAGGTTCAGGAAGGTCCTAGGGAAGCCCAGCCCTTCAAGCATCTGCTCTAGAAAGGACCAGGAAACCGTATCGAAAGCTTTGCGTAAATCAATCTTAACGGTGCATCTGGGGGATATACGTTTTCTCAAGTATTGTCGGAGCAACTGCTGCATAATGTGAATATTATCGGACATGTTTCTACCCTTCACAAATGCTGCTTGCGCTTTATCAATTATTGAGTCAAGAACTTTCCTGATCCTCCCGGCAAGGATCTTGGAACATATCTTGTACAAAGTATTACAACAAGCAATGGGTGTGTAATCTGATACCGATGAAGAATGCGAGGACTTAGGAACTAAAGTGAGGGCTGTGTGATTCCATTGTTTAAGTAGCTTGCCGGATCGGAAAAATTCTTGAATTGTCCCAGTTACATACATTCCAACAATGTCCCAGCTTTTCAGGAAAAAGGTGGAGGTATACCCATCTGGCCCTGGTGATTTATCTCCTGCTATGTCCTTGAGGACTGCTTTGATGTCGCCTTCAGTCACTGGTGCCATAAGCGTATTGCATTGATCAGCCAATAGGCATGCCCTTGAGTTAATTATGCGGGGATCTATGTCATCTGTAGTGACCCTTGTCCCTAGTAGCTGCTTGTAGTAGCTCACAAATTCGTTGCCTACCTCTTCAAGAGATGAGGCAGAGGACCCATCTTCGCGGATGATTGAAGGGATAAAGTTGCGCTTTGACCGCTTCTTGACCATGGCATGATAGAATCTAGTGCACTTGTCGCTCATTATCTGAAAATGGCACTTTGCTTTTTGCTGGTAGAAGAGTTTTTTGGATTTGGCCAACCTGACAGCTTCCAGACTGAGCGATGGCATCTTGGACTTGATTTCAAGGTCATCTGGGTTGTCGTCAAGCATCTGTTGCGCACTCTTGAGGGCATGCTTTGCGGCCTGGGCACGGGCAGAGATATGGGAAAAAGATTGCGCATTGAGCTTGTTCTTTAAGGTTCTTAGTTTTGAGCTCAGTCGAAATTACATTGTACCTGAAACACGGTGACTCCAAATTTCTTCCACATAAGGCAGAAAATTATCGTGATGCGTCCACATGTTGAAGAATCTCCAAGGGGTCCCTGCTGTACTTCTTGTCTCCAGTACAGAAACAATACTGGGGGAGTGGTCTGATATCCCCGGAGGCAGAAATTTAGCATGAGCAAGGAAGTTGGCCTGCTCCCAAGTATTGTCCACCATTACTCTATCAAGTTTGGACCATACTCGATTGTTTGTCCAGGTATGAAAGAATCCACTTGATGGAGTATCAGTTAAACTCAAAGAGTTGCAGAGTTCGGCAAGGTCATGGGTTTCCCTGCTAGTAACTCTTTCTCCATGAACTCTCTCCTTCGGCTTGAGGATTGAGTTAAAGTCACCAAGGAGTAGCCAAGGCAAGGTACTGTTCGCGTGGGAGGACTTAAGCGATTCCCAGAGTTGCTTGCGTTCTCCTCTCGAGTGAAGCCCATATATGAATGAGGTCATAAAGAGGTGCTTACTAACCTTACATTGTAGAGTAACCAAAATGACCTGTGGCAAAGTACTCTGAACTATAAGATCAACTTTCAATGGATTCCAGAGGATGGCTATACGTCCATGATCGTTGACTCCAAAATTATCACAGAAAACCCAACCTGGCAGCCGCTTATTAACAAAGAGCGAGAGGCGCCTAGTATCGGTTTTAGTCTCAAGAAGTCCCAAAACATCAATGTTATTCGTACGGATGAGGCCGACAACCTCATCCTATTTTAGGGGCGCATTGAAGCTCCTAATATTCCATGCAGCTATAATCATTGTTTAGATGAAGGGCCAAAGCCCTTCTTTTGTTGGATTTATTTGGCGATTTCTTTTCTCGAAATGAGCTTGTCTTTTAGTTTTGCTGATGCCCCTGCTCTAGTCCTTATTTGATGCGAAGAAATGGCTTGCTTAGCTGGCTTATTGTTCTTGCCAACGACTTGGAAGGGTGCCTCTTCGAAATCGATTGGGGCAAGGTCCTGGTTGTTTATCTTGTCGCCCTCATTTGCTGGTAGGTTGGCGGATGAGGATGCTTTTAAGGCATTGTTTGCCTCCAATTCTTTGGGCTCATAGCTTGAGGCCGCTAATTCAATCTTCTGCTCATTAGGTCCCTTTTCCTCTGCTTCGGCTTTCTTACTTGAAGCTTTTGTGGATTGTTGGGTGGACTTAGCTCCATTCTTCGATTGTTGGTTGATGTCACCCTTACACTTGTCCCCTCCAACAACAGTTTGTTTGGTGCCTTGTACAGGTATTTACCTTCGGCTTTGTTTGCTAGATGGGCCTTGTAATTGTCGCATGTTGACAGAGAGTGGCCAATGAATTTGCAATGGCTGCAATAAGGGGGCACGTATTCATACTCCACTTTTTACTCAAGTTTGAAGCCATCTTTGGTGGTGATGGGTATGCTATGAACCCTTTCTTTTGATAGATCCAGTTCCACAAGGATACGGGCATAATTGGGAAGCGTTCATTTGTTGCCGTCATTTTGTCTGTTACTTTCGGCTTACCAACGTAAGACGCTATTTTACCAAGCGCTTTAGAGTTCCAGCACTCTGCCGGTAAGAAGGGAAGATTGATCCATACAGGGACCATTTTGGCATCATCTTCCCCGAACTGGAACCATTTGGGAAGCTCCTTGAGAATTAAGCCACGCCTATAAATTTGGAACGGCCCTCCATCTAGTACCTTGAGGCTTTGCAACTCTTGGAACGTTCAATACGAGTACGTCCCAAATGTTAATGGCTGGATCCTGTTCGAGTTTCAATCCTCAAAAGATAGGGCCAAGGTACTAGATGGAGGGCCGTACCAAATTTATGGGCGTGGCTTAATTCTCAAGGAGCTTCCCAAATGGTTCCAGTTCGGGGAAGATGATGCCAAAATGGTCCCTGATGGATCAATCTTCCCTTCTTACCGGCAGAGTGCTATAACTCTAAAGCGCTTGGTAAAACAGCGTCTTACGTTGGTAAGCCGAAAGTAACAGACAAAATGACGACAACAAATGAACGCTGCAGTTATGCCCGTATCCTTGTGGAACTGGATCTGTCAAAAGAAAGGGTTCATAGCATACCCATCACCACCAAAGATGGCTTCAAACTTGAGCAAAAAGTGGAGTATGAATACGTTCCCCCTTATTGCAGCCATTGCAAATTCATTGGCCACTCTCTGTCAAAATGCGACAATTACAAGGCCCATCTAGCAAACAAAGCAGAAGGTAAAATACCTGTACAAGGCACCAAACAAACTGTTGTTGGAGGGGACAAGTGTAAGGGTGACACCAACCAACAATTAAAGAATGGAGCTAAGTCCACCCAACAATGCACAAAGGCTTCAAGTAAGAAAGCCAAAGCAGAGGGAAAGGGACCTAATCAGCAGAAGATTGAATTAGCGGCCTCAAGCTCAGAGCCCAAAGAATTGGAGGCAAACAATGCTGTAAAAGCATCCTCATCCGCCAGCCTACCAGTAAATGAGGGCGACAAGATAAACAACCTGGACCCTGCCCCAATCGATTCCGAAGAGGCACCCTTCCAAGTCGTTGGCCAGAACAATAAGCCAGCTAAGCAAGCCATTTCTTCGCATCAAATAGGGACTAGAGCAGGGGCATCAGCAAAACTAAAAGACAAGCTCATTTCGAGAAAAGAAATCGCCAAAGAAATCCAACAAAAGAAGGGCTCTGGCCCTTCATCTAAACAATGATTATAGCTGCATGGAATATTAGGGGCTTCAATGCGCCCCTAAAACAGGATGAGGTTGCCGGCCTCATCCGTACGAATAACATTGATGTTTTGGGACTTTTTGAGACTAAAACCGATACTAGGCACCTCTCGCTCTTTGTTAATAAGCAGCTGCCAGGTTGGGTTTTCTGTGATAATTTTGGGGTCAACGATCATGGACGTATAGCCATCCTCTGGAATCCATTGAAAGTTGATCTTATAGTTCAGAGTACTTTGCCGCAGGTCATTTTGGTTACTCTACAATGTAAGGTTAGTAAACACCTCTTTATGACCTCATTCATATATGGGCTTCACTCGAGAGGAGAACGCAAGCAACTCTGGGAATCACTTAAGTCCTCCCACGCGAACAGTAACTTGCCTTGGCTACTCTTTGGTGACTTTAACTCAATCCTCAAGCCGGAGGAGAGAGTTCGTGGAGAAAGAGTTACTAGCAGGGAAACCCACGACCTTGCCGAACTCTGCAACTCTTTGAGTTTAACTGATACTCCATCAAGTGGATTCTTTCATACCTGGACAAACAGTCGAGTATGGTCCAAACTTGATAGAGTAATGGTGGACAATACTTGGGAGCAGGCCAACTTCTTTGCTCATGCTAAATTTCTGCCTCCGGGGATATCAGACCACTCCCCCAGTATTGTTTCTGTACTGGAGACAAGAAGTACAGCAGGGACCCCTTGGAGATTCTTCAACATGTGGACGCATCACGATAATTTTCTGCCTTATGTGGAAGAAATCTAGAGTCACCGTGTTTCAAGTACAATGCAATTTCGACTGAGCTCAAAACTAAGAACCTTAAAGAACAAGCTCAAAGAGCTCAATGAGCAATCTTTTTCCCATATCTCTGCCCGTGCCCAGGCCGCAAAGCAAGCCCTCAAGAGTGCGCAACAGATGCTTCACCGCAACCCAGATGACCTTGAAATCAAGTCCAAGATGCCATCGCTCAGACTGGAAGCTGTCAGGTTGGCCAAATCCGAAAAACTCTTCTATCAGCAAAAAGCAAAGTGCCATTTTCAGATAAAGAGCGACAAGTGCACTAGATTCTATCATGCCATGGTCAAGAAGCGGTCAAAGCACAACTTCATCCCTTCAATCATCCGCGAAGATGGGTCCTCTACCTCATCTTGAAGAGGTAGGCAACGAATTTGTGAGCTACTACAAGCAGCTACTAGGGACAAGGGTCACTACAGATGACATAGATCCCCGCATAATTAACTCAGGGGCATGCCTATCGGCTGATCAATGCAATACGCTCATGGCACCAGTGACTGAAGGCGACATCAAAGCAGTCCTCAAGGACATAGCAGGAGATAAATCACCAGGGCCATATGGGTATACCTCCATCTTTTTCCTGAAAAGCTGGGACATTGTTGGAATGGATGTAACTGGGAAAATTCAATAATTTTTCCGATCCGGCAAGCTACTTAAACAATGGAATCACACAGCCCTCACTTTAGTTCCTAAGTCCTCGCATTCTTCATCGGTATCAGATTACAGACCCATTGCTTGTTGTAATACTTTGTACAAGATATGTTCCAAGATCCTTGCCGGGAGTATCAGGGAAGTTCTTGACTCAATAATTGATAAAGCGCAAGCAGCATTACCTGACTTCACCAAGCCCTTTGAGGTTCACACGAATGCCTCAGATTTTGCTATTGGGTGAGTATTGATGCAAGATCGGCACCCTATAGCGTTCGAGAGCCGAAAGTTGAATGAAACCGAGCGACGGTACACGGTGCAAGAGAAGGAGATGACGGCCATCATCCACTGCTTGAGGGTGTGGCGCCACTATTTGCTAGGGGCACATTTCAGAATCAAGACGGACAACGTTGCCACTAGCTACTTTCAAACCCAGAAGAAGCTCTCCCCAAAGCAAGCCCGATGGCAAGATTTCTTAGCGGAGTTCGACTACTCGTTGGAATACAAGCCGGGGAAGGCAAATATAGTGGCCGACGCACTAAGTCGAAAGGCCGAACTAGCTGCCATTACCAAAGCGGACGGGGACATCCTTACCCGTATCCGGGAAGGGCTCGAGCGGGACCCTGTGGCCAAGGCGCTCTAGGACTTAGCCAAGGAGGGAAAGACCCAACGCTTCTGGGTAGAGGACGGTCTACTCTACACAAAAGGGCGACGATTGTTCGTGCCAAGGTGGGACGGTTTAAGGCGAGAACTCATGAAAGAGTGCCACGATACCAAGTGGGCAGGCCACCCGGGCCAACGAAAGACAGTGGCCCTCCTCGAATCCACCTATTTTTGGCCCCAACTTAAGGATGATGTGGAGACCTACGTAAGGACATGTCTAGTATGCCAGCAAGACAAGGTCGAGAATAGACACCCGGCGGAACTGTTAGAACCGTTGTCGATATCCGCAGGACCGTGGGACTCAATCACGCTGGATTTCGTAAGTTCCCTACCACAGTCCGAGGGATACGGCTCAATCATGGTCGTCGTCGACCGATTTTCAAAGTACGGGACGTTCATTCCTTGCACCAAGGACGGCACCGCCGAGGAGGCTGCCCGAGGATTTTTCAAGAACGTGGTCAAGCACTGGGGGCTGCCTAGGAGCATCATCAGCGACAGGGACCCAAGATTCACGGGTCGACTTTGGACAGAACTTTTCAAGCTCCTAGGGACCGAACTCAACTTCTCAACAAGTTTTCACCCCCAGACCGACGGGCAAACCGAGAGGGTCAATGCGCTACTAGAATGCTACTTAAGTTACTTTGTAAGTGCCAACCAAAGGGACTGGACCAAGTTGCTTGATGTGGCCCAATTTTCATATAACTTGCAGAGGAGTGAATCAACTGGGCGTAGCCCATTAGAGGTGTAACGCCCAGATTTTTATTTACTATTTATGGAGCTCGACTATATTTCCATAAATATTAAGTTTCTAAATTTGATGCATTTTTATTTTTATTAATTGCGTTAAATTAAATAATTAGTATTAAAATCTAAGCCATGGAGTATTCATTCGATTTTAATTATTAAAGTCGGATTCATCTAGCCCAAGTATCGGTTATATTTTTAAAAACCGAGTCTTGGATCAATCGGAATTTTATTTAAGCGGATCAACGCCCGAATATTTAATTTATTCGAGCCCAACCATTTTCGAGCAAACCCAATAAGCCGGCCTATTATCAGTAATTATTTCGACCGACTAATTTAATTAGTCCTAGCTTGACTAATTTTATGTAACCGAGCGTAGGATTTCTATTTTTCTAGCCCGAGTACATAGTCGATTTTTAAATCCGAGCCAATAGTCGATTAATAACCAAGCCCGACCTATTAATTGTTAGGCCCGTTTTTTTAAAGCCCAAGTTTGGAAGCCCAAGAACACAAACCCTAGCTCCCTACACTCATATATAAATAAGTGTTTTGTCCCCCTTTTTCCAACACAAACACCTACCAAGAAACCCTAGCCACCATTTACTATTCATCATCATCTTCATTCAAGACCAAAAAATCATCTCCATTTTCAAGACCCCTCATCATCCATCCTTCCACATCAGAAATCCGGCGAGCTCCAATTTTCCGGCGACCCGTCCTCCGGCGACCCTCAGCTCTTCTCGCCGGCGACCCGAACCAGTCCAGGCCTTCCTCACACCCCGCCGGTCCGTTCGCACCTCACCGTCCTCAGCCCCGCTGCTCAGCCCTCCGCCACCGTCGTGCTCAGCCCGCCGTCGCCGCCTCAGTTCGACCCAGCAGCAGCTCGAGCTCGCGGTCGTCCATCCTGCACCACCTTCCCGTCGCCGTCGTTCCACAGGTGAACCACGAGCAGCCAGCCGCCATCCACGAGCAGCCCGCCGTCCAGCTCTTCCCGTCGCCGCCTGCTCGCCATTTTCTCAGCCCAAGCTCGCCACCAAGCTCGTCCCGCAGCTCGAGCTCTCAGCTCCGGCGAGTCCTCACGATTTCAGCTCCAGCTCACCTTCCGACGTCCGTCCACCTCAGACTCGGGTCCAGCAGCTCAAAACCGACCCGTTCAGCTCAGACCCGAGTTGACCCGCCTCAGATTTGATCCGTTTGAGCAGCCCCAGATTCGATTCACATCACCCGATCCATTTTACTTTCCCGATCTACTTTCGATTTTCCCTATCCGAGTCGATTTGAGGTATAACGGCTAAAACTCGATTCCAATGGCTTAGATGTGATTATTGAATAATTATAAAATCGAGAAATTGGTGATTTGAGTGAGATTTGAATAAATCGGGATTTCGAGCTTGAAGCGATTATTTCGGACTTTTTAAATAAATTCGATAAAATGTCAAAATAAATACCATTAAATTCGTTGCGTTGATTTGAGGCTTAGGTGCGAATTTGAGAATTTTCGGACTTCGTTTGATAGGCGAACGAGCCGGTCAAACGTGTTGACCGGTCGTAGCGATCTTGAGTTGACTAGTCTAGGAGTTGACTTTGGACTTGAGACGCTGACCATGGACCGAACATATATTGACGATGCTATGTTGCGAATTTCGTGAATTTTGGATGTCATTTCACTTAGATTTAAAATCGGGACTTTAGCCGTTAATTCGAGAAATATAGAAAAATAGTCCGGTTAATACTTTAGCTGCAGTTGTGAATTATAAATTAATTTTTAAATCACATAGAAAATATATATTAAATATCGGCTTTAAATGAGTTAGGATTTTCGAGAATCAAAACCCTAGTTTTATTCGGATCCGAATATAAATAACCGAGCTGCACATAGTCAAGCGAATGACCGACCGGCTCCGAGTGAGCTGTCGGTCCAATTTAGTCGAATCGGTCCGGTCAGTCCGGACGGTTCGAGATAAATTTCAGATCCAGTCAGATTAAGATTTCAGATATAGTTGAGATTCTAGATAGATTTGAGATCCAGATATAGTTAGATTTCAGTCAGATTAGATTAAGTCAGATTTTAGTTACAGACTTAGAAAAATTTTTAGAGAATTCTAGAATGCCTCGAAAACAATAGTATTTTCAAAAATCAGCTCGTAAATCCCTAAAATGATTTTTAAAGCAGAATGAGCGAACCTAGATATATCAGATATTAAAGATTTGAGTTTTATTCTGAGCCCAGTACTTAGAATATTTCGCTCAATATATTTTGTAGCTTGAGGAGAGTCGAGCCTCCGTCAGCTACTCATTTCAGCATTTCCGCATTTCGCATTCGCCAGTTCTCAGGTGGGGATCTTGTACTGTGTATTTCATTGCTTTTAATAGTTTACCATGTCTGAGGTCTATATGTGATTAAATTGAAGGACCGAGACGGTTGAGTAATCTCGTCTTGGTCAATATTTTAGTATTTCAGTTATGACTTGGATGCGTGTGATTAGGGCCCATCCTAAGTCTAGCGTCCAGATATGTGCACATGAGTACCGGTTTACCGTTAGTCCCATATAGTCAGTTCCAATTTATTTATATATATGCTAATTTCATGATGGATTATTAAAGGTGCTGGGTATTCAGTACCGGTCCCGGCGGAGCACCGTTGATTTCTTTGTGCTCACGCCTCCCCACTACCTTCTTTTTCAGGTGACGGAGTCCCGCGTGGAGCGTGAGCTGTATGTGGTGGTGGTCGTCAGTCAGGATATTTTGATATGGCATGTCTTATAATTACTTGAACATGTCTAAACTGTCTTTTGTATTTGCATGTTTTTCATGTGTTGGTGTAACACCCCGCTTATCAGAGTAAATTTTTCGCAACTTTTACTTCGAATATACTTAATTCTTTCGAAATCTTTTGCGACTAACTCGGAATGCTACTCAAACTCATCATCTTGAAAATCCGTTTATCTTTAAACTTTTGTCTAATACTTCTTTAGACATAATTAAAACAGATTTCCTTTAAACTTGCATTTTAAAATACCATAATCATATTTCTCATAATGGTAAAAACTTGTATCTAAAATTCATTAAAATGCAAATTCAATACTCAATGTGCATAGCAGAAATACTTAAAAACGTGGTTAATTATACAGACTGTTTTAAATGCCCGTATCAAAGCTTGTCTTCATCTGAATCCACGATCCACACCAACACTGCTCCACTCACACCTCCTCTTCAACCTGTTACCTGAAACTAAAACTCATGGGGGTGAGTAACGAATATGGATAATCATAAACCGATATCTGATCAGTAACTTAAACTTAAACTTTCATTTCTCTGGCCGATGGTTAATCGGGTACGTGTGCACACTCTGATGGATATTTCTCAGGCCCGTCTCGCCTCCATCAGAACTTAGGATATAATCTTTGAGACAAATTAATGCCTCCTCATCCCAAGCGTAATAAACCTTAAACTTCGGGATATACTTTTGAGACAACTGATGGTCTCCTCATCCCCTATCACATATCGTACTCAATGTGCTACCCATTTAGGGTCCCTACCTTTTTGTCTTTGAAAGCATTTGAAAATTGATAAGTGTTGTACTGGTACTGTATCTGCAAGTTACATCAAATATAGACAAATATACTAAGTACTATGCTCGTAATACTCAATAAGATGCTAAGATGCTCGACTCTATCAGATAACTTATCTGGATATAATGGAACACACTAACGGTTCTCTAAAAATAATACTAAGTCCGGAATTTAATACTGATATTCTTAACTGAACTAATTTGGCTCGGAAAAGTACTCAAATTTCACGATAGAACTCGGACCGAAATACTCGAATCAAAATAACTTGAACTGCCTACCAGTCTTACTTAATTGAACTGAAAACTTATCTAATTACTCAACTTATATATATATAACTATATTTACTGAAAGTTTTTATCCCAACCAAATTTCATAATTTAATTCAATTTAAATTGAATTAAACAAATTCTCAAAACTCTATGATTTTTCAAAAATCATACATAATTCTGAAAATAATGAAACTTGGCAGTTAAATAATAAATATACTCTAGTATTTTATGTCCAAATTCCATCTCAATAGCACTTCAATAGCTCATTGAACACAAATACTAAACTTAAATTATAATTATGCTAATTACACACATAACTTCAAACAATAACATACTTATTATATTAAGCTAAAACTTGGTCATCTTGTTCAATAATCATTCAAGAAATATTCATAAAAATTTCACATTAAAATCTTAAATGTGGAGTGAGTTCTTTCGCATATAAATCCAACCTGATATACATGGGGTCTAGTATTTTTAACTCCTTCATTTATGAACCTAAAATTCTGAAATTTGGCAGAAAAACTCTCAACATATAGGTTAAAATGTCATTAATTTTTTATATTTTTCTCATGCATAAAGACTGACTTATTCGAGTTCAAATTACGTAGCTTAAGCTAGTCATAGAAACTCGATTTTTCATATCTAACTTTAAAAACTTGTATCTCGAGTTATACTCAAGCAAATGACATAATTATTATTATATCATATGATTGCTTAAAAATTTAATAAACTTATTCTAAACTTCAAAGACTACTTTATAATGATTCTTAAGCTATCAAATGCAGCCTATTAAAGCTTGCTACAGAATTTTCGAAATTAAAATTATAATATTCAAAAATTCCAAACTAATATTAAAGCATTAGCATGAATTTGTTCTTCACGTGATAATTCTCAAAATATCATATAATCACTGAAAAATTTTATAAATACTTAAACTAACCTTCACCGAACTCTTAAAAGTGCACTAAGGCCTTCTCTCAACCTTCTCAGTTCATTCGGCTTTAGCTTAACCCCGGTGAATTAAAACTTCAACTATGGCTAGCTGAATTCTTTACTCTCTCAAGGAATCAATAAGCTATATATAAACGAAATTGGAATAAAACTATATATATATATATACTACACGCTAGAAAGGTAAAAGATATATGAATTATTTTTAATTTCTTAAGGACCCATGTCCTTTACTAACGTAAATGAAATGAATTCCAACTCCATCCACTACCATGCTAGGATATATATATATTTATATATGGATAGACTTAAGCTTTTTCTTTAAATCTCTTAGTGACATGCGTCCTTAACTAAAACTTGAGGTGAAAATGACACTAGCTTAGTCATTAAACCAAATATCACTTTCTCTAACACATTAGTCAAACAAGATAATGCCATCAATTAATATGTCTAACACGAAATGGGTGAAAACGGCTCTCAACAATGATATGATGGAAGAGTTGACTACAAATATATATGTATTCTTGTGATAGAAGATTTAAGAATAAAAATAATATTTATTTCCTTGCCACTAGATAAGAAATCAAATGGCGTGAGAGAAAATGGAAAAGAAGGCTTTATCAATTAATACTTGACTACCATAAATTAATGGATGACTAGAAATCTTGATAAAATTTTAAAAACTTGAAGAAGGAGTCGGTCATATATTTTAAAAATTTTAAACCGAATAAATTTCGATCCTCGAAAAATCTCAATTAATCTTAAATAGACACTAATGTCTAAATAAATTAATTATCTCGAAATATTCTTGATTTCAATTAATTCGGCAATTTGAAATAATAAATTCCCAACTTATAAAGTCCATTTCTAAAAAAATAGACGGACCGTAATTTAATTAGTAAACTAGCTCGATTTCAGAATAAAATTTAATCGAGAATACTTTCGACTTAAGGTCGAACTTATAACTGAATAACTTAATAACTGAGCTCAGAACTAGGAATGAGCATTATTAATTAAAGTAAATTAGTTCAAACTCGGAACTAAAACTGTTACTTTCTTAATAACTGAGAGGGATATTACAGTTGGTGTGTGCTTTCCGAACTATATTTGCTTCCGCATTTCAGAACTATGATTTCAGAATTTCAGAATGCATGAATGATTCCAGTAAACTTTACTTGGTTGCATGCATAGTAATTAAAGAGAATAGATTTCAGCAGTAGCATCCCGTGTATTAAAGTTAAAGTCTTTTCGAAAATTAATAATGTTTTCGAAAAATAAATAAGTGCTTCCCATTTATAGCGCGAAAAATTTACTCTGTTTTTAGTAAGTCTAGGCGGGGTGTTACAGTTGGTATCAGAGACACTTAGTGGTTCTGTATACTGAAAATTTTAGTAGAAATATGACCACACCACGCTCACGCCACGCCGACTCCGAGGTACGTCACCTAAACTGCCTTTATTATTTGCGAATGCATGTTTAATTATAGTCAGAATATTTCACGGGCGTACGATCTATCCTTCGAATTAAGATTTGAGAATTTTAGCCAGAATTCTAGTCAGAACTCTAGTCAGAACTTAGAAGATGTTAGTGTAACCGGAACTCTAGCCAAGCTAGGTGTTTTCGGAATCCGATAACTGATTTAAGTATAGTGTAGCTATTTATTAATCGGCTATACTGTTTCAGTTAGAATTTCAGCAGAGACAGTTAACTTTGAGTATTTCTGTTAACTGTCCGAGTAATTGATCCTCCGTCAATGATGTAATGCTTCCTGCTAATTCCTGTCATTTGACCATTCAGATGCCTCCTCGTCGAGCCCCGCAGCCACGCCGAGCACGGGCAGCGCCCGAACCAGCTCCGCGTGCACCAGCGCCCTCGCCGGTCGCTCCAGTGCGCGACCAGGCCTTTTCAGTCTCTCAATTTCGCGGGTATCACCCCCTGACGTTTAATGGGCAGGGGGACCCGAGGCTGGTAGACGAGTGGTTGCGCAGTCTTGACCTGATTTTCGAGGTGATGGATTGCCCCGAGCCACACAGGATCATGTGTGCGCAGCTTCAGATGATAGGGGACGCAGGTCTCTGGTGGGCTTCATACTGGGACATGCGACCCGGGGAGAAGCTAGCCCTCACTTGGGCTGGCCTCAAGGCGCTCCTCCGGGAGAAGTATTACCCGGCCCCCTACAAAGAGAGGATGGAGATGCAGTTCTTAGCACTGCAGCAGGGTGCTAGGACTGTCGATGAGTATGAGAGAGACTTCGCTCGCCTCGCTCTCATCGTGCCGAACCAGGTTGATACGGAGGAGACGAGGGTGAGGCGCTTCAAGGGCGGTCTCCGCGGGGAGATTCGCCACCACATCGCTGGCCACGGCGGCTTGACTTATGCTGAGACCGTCACTCGGGCTCAGCAGGTTGAGGAGAGTATTCGACTAGAGGCCATCCGTATGCAGCCCGTCGCTCGCCAGCAGCCGGCTCTCCCTCAGCAGCCACAGCGTCAGAACAAGAGGAGGGGGAGAGACCGGCAGGATAGGAGGGTCCGACAGAGAGATCAGGCCCCAGCTCAGGCCGCACAGCCAGTCCAGCAGATTGCCCCAGCTTGCGCTACCTGTGGACGCCACCATACTGGTGAGTGTCTTGCAGGACGAGGCATCTGTTTCCACTGCCGGAGACCCGGACACCTAAGGGGGGATTGCCCAGACAGAGCTCAGCGTCAGCAGCCACAGCGTCAGCCGGCTCCCAACCAGCCATGTGGAGCACCCGCACGCGTCTATGCACTTGACCGAGCACAGGCCGCCAAGCAGCCAGGTACCATGTCCGGAATGATTTCATTGCATGATGTACCTATCTTTGCATTGTTCGACACCGGGGCGACACATTCGTTCGTCTCGTTCAAGTGTCTAG
The DNA here is from genome assembly GCA_008636005.1 of Striga asiatica. NCBI lineage: Eukaryota > Viridiplantae > Streptophyta > Magnoliopsida > Lamiales > Orobanchaceae > Striga > Striga asiatica. The sequence goes on along the minus strand of BKCP01004406.1, from coordinate 5,798 downwards.
AGGCCTTAGGAGTCCGAGGAGTGAGTGCCGTCGACCCCCTCGAGATCAGCTTAGCTTCGGGGAGGAAGATAGTTATGAGCTCCTTGGCCGAGAATCTTAGTATGAATATTGGCGACAGAACTTTAGAGGTTGATGCATTCGTGATCGAGATGAGGGACTTCGACTTCATTCTCGGCATGGATTGGTTGGAGAGATATCACGCAGACATCCGATGTCGCGATAGGGAGGTGTCACTACACTTAGCCGAGGGAGATCGTATTACGTTCTTCGGGACGAAGACGAGGACCCTACCCCGAGTCATTTTGATGGCGAAGGCGACTAAGTGTTTGCAGAAAGAGCATTGCCAGGGATACCTGGTGAGCATGGTCGGGGAACCTTCGGAGGAGCGCATTCCCGGAGATGTACCCATCGTGCGTGACTTCGTGGACGTCTTTCCGGATCAGCTACCGGGGGGACCACCTAACCGCCAGGTGGAGTTCACGATCGACCTGGTGCCTGGAGCCGGGCCAGTGTCGAAAGCGCCGTATCGTATGGCGCCGAAGGAGCTTCAGGAGCTGAAGGCTCAGATTCAGGAGCTATTGAGTCTCGGTTTTATCCGACCGAGCGTCTCTCCTTGGGGAGCACCTGTCCTATTCGTCAAGAAGAAGGACGGGACTTTGCGTATGTGCATCGATTACCGGGATTTGAACCGGTTGACGGTGAAGAACAAGTATCCGCTCCCTAGGATCGAGGATATGTTTGACCAGTTGAGGGGTGCCCGTGTATTTTCCCGGATAGATTTGCGGTCGGGCTACCATCAGCTGAAGATCAAGGACTTTGACGTGGCTAAGACCGCGTTTCGTACCCGATATGGTCACTATGAGTTCGTCGTGATGCCGTTCGGCCTGACCAATGCGCCGGCAGTATTCATGGATCTCATGAACCGTGTCTTCCACCCATTCCTGGACCAGTTTGTCATCGTCTTCATAGATGACATTTTGGTCTACTCGAGAAGCACCGACCAGCACGAGGAGCATTTGAGGATCGTGTTGGAGACTCTTAGACGAGAGAGACTGTACGCCAAGTTCTCGAAGTGTGAGTTTTGGCTCGATCGAGTGGCGTTTCTCGGTCACATCGTTACGGCCGAGGGCCTCGAGGTCGACCTCGGAAAGATCGAGGCAGTCAAGAACTGGTCAGTACCGAGGTCTGTTACCGAGATACGGAGTTTTCTCGGGTTAGCAGGCTACTACAGGAGGTTCATCGAGGGATTTTCGAAGATAGCCCTACCCTTGACACGTTTGACGAGAAAAGGGGTTAAGTTCGAGTGGAGTAGTCGCTGTGAGTCGAGCTTTCAGGAGCTCAGGGAGAGGTTGACTACAGCGCCCATGCTGACCATACCGGACCCTACACGGAGTTTCACTATCTTTAGTGATGCTTCGAAGCAGGGACTTGGGTGCGTGCTCATGCAGGAGGGCAAGGTTGTCGCATACGCTTCGCGGCAGCTGAAGCCCCACGAGGAGAACTATCCGTTTCATGATCTTGAGTTGGCAGCCGTTGTTCACGCACTCAAGATTTGGAGGCATTACTTGTATGGTGGTCGGTGTGAGATCTACACTGATCACAAGAGTCTGCAGTATATCTTCACGCAGAAGGAGCTCAACATGCGCCAGAGGCGATGGTTGGAGCTAGTGAAGGATTATGACTGCACCATTCAGTACCATCCGGTAAAGGCGAATGTAGTAGCTGATGCCCTTAGCCGGAAGGCGAGGGGCGAGTTGACTTGCATGACACCCAGCAGAGTCAGCTCCTTCGAGAGTTCGCTCGGATGCAGTTAGACGTCGTCAAGTCACTTCCTACGATTCCAGTAGTAGGAGGTATTCGGTCGATGAGACTGAGGCCCATGCTCCGAGACAGAGTTCGGAGAGATCAGTCTGCGGACGAGTTCATCCGTACCATGAGGGCGAAGGTTATTACCGAGGGTGTAGAGGGATTTTACCGAGGCGCAGATGGTGCCTTGGAGTACAAGGGGAGGCTCGTTGTGCCGAACGTCGAGGCCCTGAAGAAGGAGATCTTGACCGAGGCTCACAGTGCACCCTATTTGGCGCACCCCGGCAGCACCAAGATGTACCACGACCCGAAAGGGTCGTTTTGGTGGAGGGGCATGAAGAGAGATGTAGCCGAGTTTGTGAAGAAGTGCTTGGTTTGCCAGCAGGTCAAAGCCGAGCACAAGTTTCCCCCGGGTTTTTTGCAGCCCTTAGAGATCCCACTGTGGAAGTGGAAGAGGTTACCATGGATTTCGTTACGGGACTACCCAAGTCGAGAGAGCATCATGATGCGATTTGGGTAGTTGTGGACCGACTGACGAAGTCGGCTCGTTTCTTGCCCGTGAGGATGAACATGTCCATGGAGCAGCTCGCGAGCATCTATGTCCGCGGGATTCTGCGACTTCACGGAGTCGCCAAGGTCATAGTGTCAGATCGAGATCCCCGTTTTACCGGACACTTCTGGGAGAGCCTCAGCGAGGCCATGGGGACAGAGTTGAGGTTCAGTACCGCTTTTCACCCGCAGACCGACGGCCAGTCGGAGCGGACCATCCAGACACTCGAGGACATGCTTCGAGCATGTGTTCTGGATCGCGGTAGTTCGTGGGAGGAGTTGTTGCCGCTGATTGAGTTCGCGTACAACAACAGCTATCAGGCGTCGATCAAAATGGCGCCATATGAGGCGTTGTACGGTCGCAAGTGCCGATCACCCCTTTATTGGGATGAGGTCGGCGAACGGCAGGTTCTCGGTCCGAAGATGATCGAGGACACGTTGGAGAAGGTCGCCTTGATCCGTGAGAGGATGAAGGTGGCACATGAGCGACAGAAGTATCACGCTAACTTGCGTAGGCGAGACCTCCAGTTTGAGGTAGGACAGAAGGCGTTCCTGAAGATCAAGCCTTTGAGAGGCGTAGTTCGCTTCGGGAGGAGGGGGAAGCTGCAGCCCCGTTTCTTAGGCCCATTCGAGATCCTCGAGCGAGTGGGCGAGGTAGCATACCGGTTGGCGTTGCCACCCGAGCTTTCAGGTGTGCATAACGTCTTCCACGTTTTGATGCTGAAGGATTACGTGCATGACCCATCGCACGTGTTGAGTTACAGTGAGCTTGACGTCGGACGGGATCTGACGTATGAGGTGCAGCCGATGGCTATTGTAGCGCCCCGTTTATTTATGGATAATTCTAGGATTATTTATTATTATTTATTAATATTATTATTACCTAGTGTTTGTTATTAATATTATTGTCATCATTATTATTATTTTTATTATTGTTATTATTATTTTATTTAAATGCCTAATTGTGAAATAAATGTTTAATGTGTATTATTATTATAAATAATGTGTGAAATATATTTTATTATAATAGCCGAATTTTTGTTATAAAATATCGTGCGAACCGAGCCATTTTATATTAGCTAAATCAATCGAGAATAATCGAGCCCGAGAGAAACGTATGCTTTGAACCGAACTTATCTGGCCCAAACCCATGACTCGAAACCCGCCAAACCAGGCCCAGTCGGACAGATCTTTTCTCCCATGTGTTTCACGCGTTAAAAATCTTGGGAAGCCAGATAAAATTTTTGACCTAGCATCTCGCTCGCTTCTCTCTCGCAACAGATACACGCCGCAACCATAAATCTCCTCTCCCTCACGTCGTCTCCCTCACAAATCTGTCGCCCTCGTTTGTATTCTCTTCCCTGTCGCTCAAAATCCGGACACCTTCATCTCTCTCTCTTAAACTCGCCGCTGCCATCACCATCCTCGCTAAGGAGCAGCATCCCGTCGCACAAGGAGAAGGGAAGAGACCTGCTTGTTTTTCGGCGCAACCTCTCTGCTCCTCGCCGTGCATCACCGCCCAGCACCTCCGTCGCGAAGGTCCCACGCATCCATGCGCAGCGAACTCCAGCGACCCCTGTTTCGCGTTTTTCCGGCGAATCTGACTCTCCCGCGAGCAAGTCCGCGAACATCCGACGTCGAACCTTCACAGTCCGCGAGCCCCGACGACGAGACCACCTCTGGCCGTGATCCTTTCGACGACCAGCAACCTCCTAAGCGCTGTTCGAGATTTTTCCGGCGTCCCTCCATTCGAGCAGCACCTCGTTGAGCGGCCCTTCACGTCGGAGCATCTCAGCGGCAACCTTGGACGTCCGAGCAGCACCTCTGTCCACGCCCTCGAGCCGCTGACCTCCTCCGCGAGTCGAGCGAAGCCGCCGAGCTTTAGCCCGCGAGCTCGCCATTCTCTTTCGTTCCGTTTTCTGAGTTTTCCCGAGAACGGTACTTAGTCGATCCCGTCTCGTTTAACTCGTATATATGTTGTTTTCGTATTATGTTGATTCACGAGATGTGTTTCTTTGTGTTATAATGTACTCGATATGAGATTATGTGAAATTATGATTTTATGTGTCGTTTAAGTGTTCGGGGATCTCTTCAATTATGAGAAATTGAATGAGACCTCAAACTCGTGTAAGTCGGTGGATAATGGAACAATGTCGAGTCCTTGGCCTTATGAGAAGACCTCGGACGAGAAATTTCATAATTTGAATGATGTGTTAAGTTGTCGATTCCGGTAATCGCTGAATTAGTGTTTGAATTTTTAAAAATCGCACACTGCTCGGAACGACTTGAAACTTTGAGGAATATGTTTTCTGCTCGTTTCCAGCCTCGTGTAAAAATTTTGTAATTTTTAGAGGTCTGTAGCTATTTTTAATAAATAGAGTGAATTCTGATCAGAATATTGTTTAATGCTTAATAAATTGGTTCTTAATTCAAATTAGTTGGAATTTTAGCATGTTGTGTGTTTCATGTGTTTATATGCTGTGTTAAATTTTTAGAATTTTTGGATTTAAATTGGTATGGTTAATAATTTAATTAGTGTTTCTGCTGAAAGTTATATGAATTACTAAAAATCGGTTATGTGTTGGAAAATTCCGAAACTTGGTTGAGATGCTGATTTTATGTGTATATTGATGTTGTTAAAAGATGGGAATTTTTAGAGTTCATTTTGATTCGGTTTTGATTTAAATTCGATAAACTGCTGAATCTTGTATGAATTTTTAAAAATAGCAGCAGTTAATGTTAAGGGCTGAGATTTTTACACAATGACTCTAGCATGTTGTATGTTGTTATGTTAAATTTTCAAGTCCTGATTCATTCATTAGATTCAGATATAAATGACATGTGCGTTTTTGCTGATTTCTTGTAGGAATTTTATAAATTTGTGTGCTTTGAGTTTGAAGCTGAATTTTTGGTGGTTTCACTAATTACTGAGAGATGTAATTTTGGTTGAAATTTCACAGCTTAAGTCGTAGGGCAGCCTGGTCAATGAATTTCATGTGATTAATAGCTAGTAAATTTTAAAGTACGATTTGGAATTTAAAACAGTAATCGGCTTGCTTTTCGTTCTGTTTTGAGTTTGACTTGGTCTATCATTAGATGGAATTATTTGAACTCTCATATGTTGGTTGGTCGAGTTTAGTATCGAGTCTTAGTGTTCCAACGTCCACAGGACTTCACGAACTACTTAGTCGAAACAAGTTCGACTAGGTCTGTTTTGTGTTTCCCGTTCAAAGTCAAGATAGATGTTGACTGTAGCATCTTGACTCAATGTAGGTAATTGAGGAGTCCAGCCTCGACCTACTTCAAATTGCTTTGAGTTATTATCAATCCGGAATCCAGGTGGGTTGTTATTCAAAAAAATTATCTATGCATATGTTTGATTTTAATCATGTTGCAAATTTGGTGTGATCTATGTATGAAAATGAACATGTAGCCTATCGATG
>BKCP01004405.1:3003148-3093320 GCA_008636005.1 Striga asiatica | reverse complement strand
CCCCAAAGTTAATTGATCTCTATTGGTTGCAAGAAAGTCAGGAAAATAAAGAAGGTAAAAAATAAAGTAAAAAACGTTAGCACCTATTGAAATCCCCCCACAATTCCACTCTAAACTGATGAGTGATGAGAATTGGTTCTTTGAATATGTTTTGGTGGAAAAAGGGTAATTTTTACATTTCATGCCCAAAGTATGTGCTTATTGCACATTCACTACACAAAATTTACGCACATACAGTTTCACTACCCAAACAACCGAAATGGTATCAACTTTACAACCCGGCTGTTAACTGACCGTAAAGCAAACATTTTTAGTGAACAATATACTCTCAAAATTATTTACATTCATAAAAAATATTATAAATTCAAAATAACAGAGAAAAACATTTAGATTAAAAAAAAGAGGCAAGCGAAACAACAAAAACGCACAAACACGGGTCCTTTTCCAACTAGCAACTTACGATTTTGTTGAAGTTATGCCCTCAGGTCGCAACTATCTGTTTTAAAAAAATTAATTATAAACGGCGGATTGAAAACGAGTTTCAACACATATACGTATTAAGAATTTGTAAATAGAAACCACAAACATCAACCACGGGAACGTGAGATGAAACCATATTTCTATTAGTAAATAAATAAATTTATTATAAAAATAAAAAAACATAACTGACAGTTCTATATTGTCATAGAACACATATAGCCAAATCACAAAAAATCTGTTTGCCTTGAAGAAACAGACGCCCCGATACTGTGCAACGAGTACTACGCCTTTTCTCCCAGGATAAGACGGCTCAAAGTGTGAAGACTGCACTATATAACACACTCACCTCGATCAAAATCTCAGTCGCCAAAAACCCTTAATTTTTCTTAGACTTGTAAAGGATGAAAGAGAATATGTAGATGTTCCTTTTCTTTTCCTTCAGCTGGTTGGTGTGTCCTTACCGTAAGCTTGCAAGCACTTTTTATAGTGCTTTTAAGACAAGCATGCATTCAATGAAGAGGAGATGTCTTAATGCCTTCATTAAGAAAAAAGTAATGGAACTTTGAGTTTCATTCTCACATCTCAAAACCGAACACGATTAAGTTTTCCCCACAATGAATTTGGACATTTCCACATGTAACAGTAAACGCACCCATTTTATCTAAGGATTCCCACATAACACAATTCTCTTTTCACATGTAATATTTATTACAACAATCCCCCACAAATCCTTAGATAATAATTATCAAGGTCATCATAAATTGCTTTCAGTAATGGTACCTTCCGGTTTGAACCACTACCTAAGTTATTCAACTTCTGTCATCACCGAAATGAATGGATCTAAGCCTTAAATTCATGTCATGAGTCTAAGGACGTTCATTAGTAACAACAACTTATAGGTTATGTTTTGATCTTTAGGGTTGACACATTAAGGTCATATGTCACGATTCTGTTTCATGAGTATCTTCAAGGAATAACTCTTTCCCCTAGTCGCGGCCAAACAACTATACTCATTTAGTTGGGCATCTCCAAAGATGCACTGCTTACATCTTGTTTCGAAAACTCGACCCCATTCAGAGATAAACTCTTACTATACTTGCAGTTAACAGCACCTTCCAGGTATGCTTGGGAAAGAACTTGGACTTTCAATATAAAATATTAGTCTAGTAATTTTAGGTGCACACTGATACATTCAACAGCTTGTTTATACCAAGTTGAATCTTCCTTGTGGGATCTCCACTTAGAAGGTTGGGTTGCTACTGCAGATGTATCTCTTATGGGTTATTCAGTCCCATACCTAACCTAGATTTTTGGACTAAAGATAGACCAAGTCCTTTAGTCAAAGGATCAGCGAAGTTGTCTTTAGAATTAACAAAGTCAATGGCCATAACCTTATCAGACATTAGTTCCCTTATAGACTTTAGTCTAACTTGGATGTGTCTCTTTGTTTTCTGATTGAACTTTTGACTTCTTATTTTTGCAATTGTGGTTTGACTATCACAATGCACTGGTATCGGAGGTAAAGGCTTACTTACAATGGGTAGTTGCATCAACAACCTATACAACCATTCCGACTCCATTCCAGTCGTGTCCAATGCCCATAACTCAGCCTAAAAAGTAGACCGAGTTACCAAAGTCTGCTTGGTAGACTTCCAGGAGACAGCGCCCCCACCCAAGGTAAACACATACCCTATACATCCGTTAGTTCCGGGATTTTTAGCTATCCGGCTAGCATCACTATATCCCTCAAGTACACCAGGGAACTTGCTATAGTGTATAGCCAGTGATATTGTACCTTTAAGATACCGAAGTACCCTATCCAAAGTTTCCCAGTGAGTTCTATTAGGACAACTTGTATATCTAGCTAGCTTTGACACAGAAAATGAAATATCTGGGCCCGTACCATTAGCTAAGTATTGCAAGATAATTTGAGAATATCTCAATTGAGCCACAGAAACACCACTTTCATTTTTGAAAAGTGCCACAGATGAATCATATGGAGTTTTAGCAATTCTACAATCTTTATAACCATATTTCTCAATTATTTTCTCAACATAATGAGATTGAGAAATGGCTATACCTTTAGTTGAACGAATCAACTTAAGGCCAAGAATTGCATTTGCCTCTCCCATATCCTTCATTTCAAATTTACTCTTTAGAAATGATTTAGTCTCTGCAATTATTTCATAAACAGATCCTATTAACAGAATATCATCTACATATAGACATAAGATTATACAATTATCACCTTTAACCTTAAAGTATATGCACTTATCATTAGCATTTATCACAAAGCCGAATGATAAAATAGTTTTATCAAACTTTCCATGCCATTGTTTAGGTGCTTGTTTCAAACCATAAAGATATTTAACAAGCTTGCAGACTTTATGCTCGTTACCAGGCTGATCCATGTATATTTCTTCATCAAGATCTCCATGTAAAAAAGCAGTTTTTACATCCATCTGATGAATTTGAAGATTATACACAGAAGTCAAGGCTATGAGCACACGAATGGTAGTTAAACGAGCAACAGGTGAATAGGTTATCAAAATAATCTATTCCCTCTTTCTGTTTAAATCCTTTGGCAACCAATCTGGCCTTAAACTAATCAATGGTTCCATCAGAATTAAGTTTCTTTTTGAAAATCCATTTACAACCAATTGTATTACACCCCGGAGGTAGTTCAACTAACTCTCCTGTCCCATTAGAGACAATAGAATCAATCTCACTTTTGATAGCTACTTTCTAATGCTTAGCTTCTGATGAAGTCATAACATCTTTGAAAGTTATTGACTCGTCCTCGATATTGTAAGTGATAAAATCACTTCCAAAATCCTTAACGACCCTAGCTCGTTTGCTCCGTCTGGGTTCATCCAATTCTGTTTGTACAGGATCCAAACTACTTGGACTAACCCCGACATTTGTCATCTTTTCCACATGTTCAGGAATTGATGATGATGTAAGGGCTGCATCCAAGACATCATTTTGGGGTATTCCCGTTTTCATAGGAAAAACATCCTCGAAATGTAGCATCACGGAGTTCAACAATTGTGTTTACATCTATGGCAAAAATTTCTGATTTAACAACCAAAAATCTAAGAGCATAGCTAGTTTTCACATAGCCCAAAAAGACCGCATCAATAGTTTTAGGTCCTAACTTTTTCCTTTTGTGCTCAAGTACTAGAACTTTTGCAAGACAACCCCACACACGAAAGTACTTTAAGCTAGATTTTCTACCTTTCCATGATTCAAATGGAGTGACTTTATTGTGTTTCAGAGGGACTCTATTCAGAATATGGCAAGCCGTATTCAAAGCCTCTCCCCACATGTATTTAGGCAATCCAGAATTCAACAAAAGACTATTGATCATATCTTTAAATGTTCTGTTTTTCCATTCTACAACCCCATTAGACTGAGGAGTATATGGAGGAGTTTCTTCATGAATTATGCCAAAATTTCGGCAATATTCACCAAAGGGGTTAGATTCATATTCTCCACCTCTATCTGATCTTAACCTTTTAAGTTTCTTATCAGTTTGTGTTTCAGCTTCAATTTTAAACATAATAAATTTCTCAAGTGCTTCATCCTTATGTTTAATCAGATAAACATAACAATACTTATTATAGTCATCTATAAAAGTGATAAAGTATCTTTTAAGGTCCTTAGTCACAATACCACTGACCTCACAAATATCAATGTGTACTAAATTAAGCAATTCAGAATGCCTTTCTATCGAGTGATAAGGCTTTCTTACTTGTTTTTCTTCAACACATACTTGACATATGTGATTACGTTCAACATCGTGTTTTGGAACTAAATTAAGATTCATCATTCTCTTAATAGAACCATAATTTAAATGACCCAAATGCTTATGCCATATAGAAGAACTTTCTGTAACATTCATAACAATAGAATCTGCAAAATCAAATTTATTACCAGAACCAGCATATTCAACACGAATTTTAAGTAGACCATCAGACAAATAGCACTTGTCAATAAATAAATTATAATGTTGAATTACAACTTTATTCAATTTAAACGAAAGCTCATAACCTTCTTGGACTAATATAGAACCACTAATATTATTTTTCTGTATTGTTGGGACATGGTGCACCCTTTGCAGAGATAAAATGCGCCCTGAAGACAACTTCGAGTCCACGCATCCTACCCCAAATACCTTGGCTGCACTTGAGTTATCCCATCGCTACGGATTTTCTATTAATTAGCTGATAAGACAAAAAAAGCAATTTATCAGCACAAATGTGCACCTTTGCTCCAGTATCTATTAACCAATCAAACGGTTCATAGACATTCAAAAGCTCGGGTTGTAAAGAAACAAACCCGTCAATAGTTGTCTCTGGAGCGCTAGTCTTGCTAGGTTCCCCAACAACCATATTCGCCACAAGCTGTTCAGCGAGTCCAGGTTTGACCTTAGCTTTATTAGTCGGACAATCTTTAATCCAGTGTCCAAACTGTCCACAGTTCCAACATGGTTTGTTTGCTTTCGGTTTCTTATTTTTAGCCTTAGCCTTGTCTTTATTGGCCATTTTGACATATACATGGTTCACTTTTCTTTTTCCCATTATCATATTAGCCTTAGGTTCAAATGGCATATTATGAACTTCTTTTCGATGTTTTTCTTCTATGTTGATTGATATCATTAAAACATCCAAGATCAATTTCCCTTTTTGATGCTTCAACGACATTCCAAAACTTTCCTAAGACTTTGGAAATTTATCAATAATTGACATAACCAAAAACTTTTCAGGAAGTTTCATATCAGCATCAGCGAGAGAATGTTCCAAGTTGATCAATTCATGTGTCTGCTCAGATACAGACTTTCCTTCAGCCATCTGATATTTTAGAAACTTAGAAACATAATACTTTTCAAGACCTTGCTCTTCAGTATTATATTTCTTGTCCAACTCATCCCACAACGACTTTGCAGTGTACGAATCAGAACAATAAACATCAAAGAGCATATTTGACAAAGCTGACAAAATAGCTCATCGACCAATTTGATCTCTTTCGTTCCACTGAGCAATTTCAGTTGTTTTGGGATCATTATCAGTTGGTTCAGGCCTATCCACCTGAATTATCGTCAAAAGTCCTTTCATCGTAAGCCAAATTTTCATTCGTTGTTGCCAACGTTTGAAAAATTGCCCCAAAAATTTTTCCGGTAAGCCGGATAAATCGACTTTTGAATCCAACATAACATTAATTGATATGGTGCCAAAACCACTTGCCATAATAATAAATTGAGAAGAAAAAAAATAGTAAAACAAATACGTATAACACTTTTGAAAAATCTCGTTTTAAACACAAAAACTGTTTCTACAAGATTGTTTTAAAAAAATTATTTATAAACGGCGGATTAAAAACGAGTTTCAACACATATACGTATTAAGAATTTGTAAATAGAAACCACAAACATCAACCACGGGAACGTGAGATAAAACCAGAGTTCTATAACTAAATAAATAAATTTATTATAAAAATAAAAACTTAACTGACAGTTCTATATTGTCATAGAACACATATAGCCGAATTACAGAAAATCTTTTTGCCTTGAAGAAACAGACGCCCCGATACTGTGCAATGAGTACTATGCCTTTTCTCCCAGGATAAGACGACTCAAAGTGTGAAGACTGCACTATCTAACACACTCACCTCGATCAAAATCTCAGTCGCCAAAAACTCTTAATTTTTCTTAGACTTGTAGAGGATGAAAGAGAATATGTAGATGTTCCTTTTCTTTTCCTTCAATTGGTTGGTGAGTCCTTACCGTAAGCTTGCATGCACTTTTTATAGTGCTTCTAAGACAAGTATGCATTCAATGAAGAGGAGATGTCTTAATGCCTTCATTAAGACAAAAGTAATGAAACTTTGAGTTTCATTCTCACATCTCAAAACCGAACACAGTTAAGTTTTCCCCACAATGAATTTGGATATTTCCACATGTAACAGTAAACATACCCATTTTATCTAAGGATTCCCACATAACACAATTCTCTTTTCACATGTAATATTTATTACAACACTATCCTCTTCATCCAAATTTTCTGAGCGCTATCATGATTTTTTAGCTCGAAAAATTATTGGTAAAATTTTTGGCATAGTTTTTAAATTTTTCAATTCTGGCACCGTTGGGCAATGTCAACCTAATTTTCAATCCACTACCATGATCCCCAAGTACTCCGATCATAAGCCCCCCATTCTCAGTGTACCTTTAGTGTATGTTTCAATAAAGATTGATATTTGGTCACCTTGAATGTTAAACAATCATTCGTCCAATTTTATAATTGTTTTCATCACAACACGAGTTTGTAACTTTGGGTAATAATTGGTACTAACCCTAAAATAAGGCCATTGTTGGGGTATAAGGAGGCGATTGGATATAAATTAACCGGTCATGATCCAACTTTGTAAGTTAAATTGAGTTATTTTGAATAAAGTAGATTTATAATTAAATAATATATAAAATGTAGTGATTAATGTTGATATGATATAAAAGTAAGAGAGAGCGTAGGAAGTGGTAGGTAGTTCAAATGATGTTAGTGGATGAATAGTGAATTAAAACTAATGTGATGTGTGAAAATGATTGATTAACATTATTTAATAATATTTATAAAAAGTAAGACTGCAGGAGAGTTGGGTGAATTAAAAGTAAGAATGATTGCTTCACGTATGCTTTCCTTATTAAGAAATTCCGACTTGATGTTCATCTGGTACACAATGAATTTCATTAGATAGACTAGATAGAAAAATTCAAACTTACTCAAGTCTAACTAGAGGAGCGACAGTTTCATCAAAATCAACTCATTGAATATGTGTGTACACCTAAGCGACCATTCTAGCCTTATTCCTGGTAACATTCCCAAATTCATCAATTTTGTTTTTAAATATCCATTTGGTACCTATCACACTACAAAATGCAGGTCTAGGCACCAATCCCCAAACATCATTTTTGTTGAACTGTTGTAGTTCCTTTTGCATGGATTGAATCCAAGACTAACCCTTCAATGATTTATCAGTGTTCTTTGGTTCTACTAGAGAGGTATAACATGAAAAATGAAAAAAAAAATCATTAAATGTTTTTAAATCAGTTTTGGACCTTCTAGTTACCCTCTCGTTTAAACCACCTTTGACCTGTTCAGAAGTCTCGACAGGGGTGTCCCGTCTTGACTCGGGTAGATTTTTTTATGAAGAAGGTACATGGTACTCAGATTCTTGACTCTTTTATGTCTCTGTTTCAAAAATATTTTTTTTCTTTGACTCAACCAATCTAAGTGGGTCGCTTTGATTTTTCTGCTGAAGGGTTACAATCATTAAGAAACAAATCAACATAAATATATGAAATTGCATTGTGATTTTTTCTCATCAAACATGATATTCATAGATACCATAACAATGAGAGTGCTTGTGTTGTACACCCTGTATGTGTGACTATTACTCGAATATCCAAGGAACTCAATATCAAATTTAGCATCAAATTTACCAAGTTGTTCACGATCTTTATAGATGTAGCACTTACAACCACACACATGAAAATGGATCAAATTAAAAGTCTTACCTTTCCACAACTCATAGGGAGCAACAACCATGCCTCTTCAAGGTACACGCAATTTATGAGGTAGCACGATGTGTTGATAGCCTCAACCCACCAACGAAGGGACATTTCCTTTGAGTTCAACATCATCCTCGCCATTGCAATGTACAATTTTCTCTTTCCACCACGCCATTTTGCTAAGGTTCTTAGGTAAAATTCATGAAAAATACCACTTGAGTTGCAAAATTCAACAAAATCACTATTTTCAACTCACGCGCATGATCGCTCCCAATTACATTTGGAAACCATTTTACCTTTTTCAATCTTAAGCAAAGAGTTATAAAACTTTCAAATATCTAAGGTTTTTCACGGATAAATTCTGCCCATGTAAATCGTGAAAAATCAACATAAACGAAGATGTACTTCTTACCATTTTACCTCTCCACTTGAATTGGTCCCATTACGTCCATATGCAGAAGTTCAAGAACTTGCTCGGTAGTTATCTGTTGCATCAATACTTTATGAGAAGTGCGTGTTTGTTTCACCATCTTCCATGGTACAGATCGGATGTTTTTTCATCATGTGTTTTGAAACTTCTCGAACCACGCCTGAATTTGACAAATTTATAAGATGAGAATACCAAGTGTGTCCAAGATGTTGGTGCCATATTTTAGTGTCACTGATAACATCTTGAAGACATTTCAAACCATCATCATCAACAAGATAACAGTTGTCACTTGATCATGAACTTATAAGCACACAAACACCATCATTATTTATCACAATGCAATTATCACGGGAAAAACTGACACTCATTCTTTGATCACACGGTTGACTAACACTAAGCAGATTGACATTCAAGTTATGCATAAGAAAAACAAAAAATCATGTAAGTCACTTTATTCTTTACTTTTATCTATAATTCTTATATGTTCTCTATATACAGTCTTTTATATTATTTAGTTTTTTATTTATATTCTATGGTATGTGAGAAGTACTTTGATAAACAAAAACACTCTAAATATGTGTTTTCTTATGGTTGAGAAAAATATAATATTTATTGAGAGAATAAGGGCCTAATTTTTTTTTCGTTTAATTTTTTTATTTTCAAAGTTTACCGGTTCAATATCTATAGCTTTCATAACTTAAAAAAAACTATGCAATCCTAGTTGTAGCGTAGTTTGGAACGTATGCATTTTTTTTCTCTTATATTAAATATATGACATTATTGAAAGTAATTACACTTCAACAAAATGTTGAAATTCCAAACATAAATTTTTAATATAAATATATTTTAATGAAATCCAACGAAAATTTCAACAAAAATATTCCGTTAGAATGAGTTTTTCACTGGAATTTTCATTGGATTCTGACTATTCCACTAGTAGATTTTTCAACGGAGGTGGAAATAAAAGTTCTAACGGAAATTTCTACGGTAAAAATATGTTAGAAAAATAGTCGTTGTAATCATTAAATTCCATCTAAAATTCTAATGGAAAATTTATTCCAACGCAATATTTTCTTTGGAATTTACCATTGGAATATTCGTTGGAATTTTAGTTGAAATATATTATCGTAGAATTTTTTCGTTGGAATATTAACAATTTTTTTGTAATGTAATATTGCCCCTCAATATATTTTTCTAGATCCACCCTTGACCCTCAATCTGATACTAGATTGAATAAAATGCAAAAACATTATAATGATAAAATACACCTTAATGTTCTTATTTTGGACACAAACAATTGATCAATATTTGGAGGACAAATGGTAGTAGATACCATAGAATTGAAATGGCACTCCAAAATCTAATGGCCGTGTCGCTGTTCTAAGGCTGTGCAAAACTATATATATATATATATATATTTCCGAAGTCCATTTATATTATGACTTCAACAGGACAAACATTACCTTTATATATTCTCTATTCGAGGTAACCCAAATTTGAAGTCACTAAAGTAATTTTAAATAGAATTGTGGACATATCCTCACAAAAAAATAAATAATAAAAAATGACGTGTCTTAATAATTAATTTGCATCAACAATATTGCTAGAAAGTTACTAAAACTTAGTTTGATCATAAAGATTGAGAATTTGTATTACAATTAATGGGCCTCGTTCGAGCATATTAAGAAAGCAATAATTGATTAATGAAGTAGCTTTGTTAGAGAAGCTGACATGAAATCAACGTTTGACAGCTGGGCTGCTAAGATAGTTTTCTTGTAAAAGAAATGTCCTAAGTAATTCAGGTATAGAGAATAAAATATCGAAATTAGTTTTGTACTTTTGGTAGGTTTAGAGGAGGCTATTACCCGTCTCTATCTCTTCTGAACCTTCTGCAATAAATTCTAATAGTTATGCTCGTTGTGTAGTCATGCAAGGTAAGCGTCAATAAGTCTGGTTTAACCTTTTTAGTGACCATCTTTTTATTATTATTATTATTATTATTACAAATAATTTCGAACAGGACAAGATTTAATGAAGAAAGCATATATATGTCCATAGAAGAAATTAGATCTTGTATGTTTTTATGAGATCTTGCACGAACTTGGTAGTATTTCAAGCGTATCCAAAAGCAATTTATTTTGTATAAACAAAATTTCATAGGTACATATGAAAAAAATAGAACACCAAAATCCTCTTAATCATTCAATTAAAATTGGACTAGACTTTCTAGACAAATGATAAAATTATGATCATACACCAATCGGACAGTTTTTTTCTTTTTTTTATTAGATTTTATTTCGTTTTGCTTATTCAAGTTCCTGTGTATGCAGGGTGAGTAGGTAGGTATAGGAGCTAAAAATGGATATTTATTATTAAATGAAAAGAGTGAGACTCCGCAGAAAATCCAAACAAGATCTTGAAAATAAGACACGGCAATGTGCAACAAAATGGTCAACCTGTGGAGAAAATAAAGTAAATTACAGATAGCAAAAGCCTCAACTGAGAATGACAACAGCAGCTATGTAGTAATATCCCTGCTGTTTGCATGAGAGCAAAAGCCCTCTCATCAGTTTTTAATATTATTTTTTTTTTTCTCTCTTTTTTCAATTTCTCTTATCCACCCTCCTCCCTCATTAAAGTTGGCCTTTATTTACAACTCTCATGCTCAATTTTCAACCATTTCTTAATTCTCTCTCTCTCTCTCTTTTCTGAAATGTCACAGTCCAAGGCATGAGTGTCATGTCATATTCACAATTAGATTCTCTCTATCTAGAGCACAAGCCCTTTTGGTTGATTATTTTTTAAATAAATAAAATCCCAAAATTAAAGATTGTGCTTAGAATTGAGTTGTGGATGGTCGGTCAATTAAATGTATCACGCTGCCGAATGCTTAATAAATTGTAGGCGTTAGAGTATCTACAATTTATTGGATTTAGTTTTCCTTGTGTGCCATGTAAATAAACCTAAGTTTTGGATGACATAGATAAAATTATGTAAAACTCACTTCAATGCAAAAGAGACTATGTCTCTACTTGAGTGTAAAATAGACTTAAGGTAGACCGAGTCACTTTTTTTGGCTGTCACATCAGTAGGACCCAATCTACTTTTATTTGCATTGAAGAATTTATTTTTTTTATACTAGGTATATTTCTTAGGTGACATATAATTTTGTGGTATTGAACTCAAAGCATACACCTTAGTTTGGTAACAACAGTTAGCAGTTAGCTGATTGTAATAGGTGTTTTAATAAGTGATTGTATCAGTTGTTTTGACCATCGAATAATAATAACGGTTTTCAAAAATATTTTTGGTAAAAGTAGCTTATTGATTTGTACAATTATATTTGGTATTATAAAATTGAAAATTATTTTTATATGAATATACATGGATTATATTCGTTTAATTATTTTATATTAACAAAGGTTATTTTTGGATCTAATAAGTATTTTCAAATTATTCTTTAATAATTTTTATAGTAAAAGTAATAAGTAAAATAAAAATATAAAATAAATGATAAGTCGTATTCTTGGCATGTTAATTGTCATGTTTTCCATACTTTTTCGGTGTTTGTTTGAGCTTAATTATTGATTTTAATTGCTTTTTATATTTTTTGTAGGATATCTCGGAATTTGAAATTTTATGATGATTGGAGGGCGAAAGAGACGAATTTGAGCTAAGGCGTGGGCACGCTAAGTTCCTCTAAGAGTTGGAAGAAGGAAGGAGTGTCAAGTTGGAGAGAGAATAATCAGGAGTCTTTATTTTTTTATTATTATATTTTCTTAGGATATTTTAGAGAGAGAATGATCTCTTTATTTTCTACGTACTTTCTGCTAGGATGAGGATTAGACTAGTTTAATTAAAAATCAGACTGCAGATTTTATATCTATCTTTCTTTTCTTTTCTCCCTCTCCATCGACGCTACGCCACCTCTTCTCTTCTTCTCTTTTCTTTTCTTTTATTTTTCTATTATTTTTCATGAATAATTGGGAGGCTTCTCCCATGTTTATAGAGAATTAATTTATTTTTCAGTCAAAGGATTATTCTAGATTTAGTTCTTCATGAATTGTGAGATCTAATTGAATTTTATATTCCCTATTCTCTTTTATTCATATATTTCTTGTGATTATTATCAATTGTGTTTTGATTGATTGATGCAAATTGGTCATTTGTTCGATTGTTGAAACGCATATCGTTATTTAGGATGGTAAAATCCGTAATTGTTTGATCGTTTTAATATTTGTGGCAAATAGCATAGTTGATTACTAAGGGTTTTCGATTGTATGCTCAGGGAGATATATGATCTAGTCTAAATGATCCTACATGTGCGTTCGTTGGTTAGAATTGGTGGTCCTTCTAGATTTTATTGCTGTTGATAGATTATCGATCGTATCTAGGGTTGTCTGTTGATTAGAGAAATAATTAGAGATAGTATTATGATTATCGAACAAGTAAGGAAGGATAGGTTGTTATGTCGTACCAATAATTATAACCAGTTTAATCGAGAGTATGAGAATTATCTTTGCATCCATGATCGAATCGTTGAACCATTTTTACGAGTTTTTCCTTTGGTTGTATATATTCTCTATTTTTAATCACGCATTTTGTGTTCGTACCTAGTTAGATTTTATTTTATTTTATTTTTTCTTAGTTAGATAAAATCATCAAAACCCCCCATCATTTTTATTTTTATTTTTATTTCACGAATAATTGCATTGATAATCTGTCTAGCCAATCCCTGTGGATACGACCCTGTTTACCACTACTACTATTATTTTAAAAGCAGTAATTTATTATTGTTGGATTTGACACCCATCATTAAACTTGAAAATAAATGGTTTCCGAATACTAAAATAATGTTTGAAAAAATAAGTCACAAATAATATTCTTATTATTATCTTCCCAATAAAAAATAATTTTTTTGCACTGAATGCTATTGCATTGTAGATTTTTTAATATTAAAAAATGGAATCCGTCAAATTCACCCTCATTAGTTAGTCCAAAAGTAAAATAAGAAGTGAAAATTTTATCCATCCTCCATCAGCTATTGCAAAAAGCTCTCAATGGTAGCTTTTTCAATTTTAGCTTATTCACCCAATTAGCCAAATCAAAAAAGTCATTTAACTAAACAACAATTTTAGTTGTTTGATCAAATGAAAAAGCTAAACTCCCTCATATTGTTCTAATAAATATATAAATTTTCATGGTATTAATAAGTTGTATTGTTCTAATAAATATATATTTTTCCATAGTATAAATATGTATTATTTAAAAAAAATATATGTCAGGCTAACTAATCCTTAATTAGCCTGCATCATTGGTTGAAAGTAATGGTTTTTTGTTATGTGATATAATCCAAGAATGATTGATGAGGTATGTATTGTACTCATGAGTCAATTTGATCTCACTTGAAAGTAATAATTGATAAATAATAGACTCGAATTAATGGGAAACAATAAAATATTTGGTGGGTTTTGAAAAGCCATTGTGTAGTACATACCCCTCCACTACAATTTTTACAAACACAATCACATAATTACATATTGATAGATTTGAATTTTAACATCATAAACAGAGGAAAGCTTCAAGTAGTAGAAGTGAAAGGAGGAGTTAGAAGAACATCAGGCCTACAATAGCATGTTTTTGAAGGCATCTCAAAGGCATTCACCAAAATATCCAAAATCCTAGGCTCCTCATAGCCCTGAATTTAGATCAAAACAAACAAGGAAAAGGGAAAGTATACAGAACCAAAGCAAAGCATTCAATTCAACAGCAAAATAGTAGGTGGTGGGGTAATTTTATTTATTTTTATTTTATTTTTAACTTTTGAGATAATTGAAAAAGATGTACAAAATGGGTTTTGTACAGAGGAGGGTGCCTTTCATGTCTGCTAGTATGGACCTTTGACATGAGTTTGAGTTGATTTGCCACATAAACTTTTGTCCCTCATACAAGGGAATATGACTACAATAAACGAGAAAGCCTTCATTTAATATTTATATTTATATATGACGTGCATTTTCTTTCTTTGTTGCTTTTTACAAGAACAAAATGGATTTAATTCATTTTGAAATATGGAATGAAGATGTTTTAATCAGAATGTATTGAAAATGACAACATCCAACTGATTTTTCCATTTATCATTCCGTGCATCACGCCCAATTTCCATCTCTTGTAAGTTGTACCTATGGTTGGGCACTATTTGAGAATTGTTATATCACAGGTATAAAAAATTACACGGGAATCCTACGAACTGATATGTATTTACTGATATGTATATTTATTTATTTATTTTTTTCTCAGTTCTTACAAATAATCTAAAATTAGAAAATTACAATTGAACTGAAAAATTAAATTACAACTGAAAAATAAATTAAAACAGAAAGATTTTAGCCGAGGCGAGTAATACTCTTTCAGCAAGAAGAATACGCCCCGTGTGGCAGCTAACGGTTCAGGCGTAACTTCCCCAAAGATACAACGGCAAACGTCTCTAAATCTGTAGCACACCAGATTTACGAGCTCCGGCGAACTAAAATGGAATCGAGAATTGAGCACTAAAATATAGTAATAAAATTATCTATAAGATAATTTTTCTCTTTTTTTTTTTTTCTTGAACTTATTATTATTTCCTCTTTTTCTTTCCTTTTTTTTCTTTCCTTCTCTTTTTCTCTCTTCTACCGTGCTTTCTTCTCTTTTGTGTACCTTCTATCAAATGAGATTGATTGGTCTTTATAGATGAGAAAATAAACTCACAAAATAAGTCAACACCCAATCACCTCATAAATTAATTGATTGGCCATCTACACCCAACAAATATTCCAACCTCTTTCAATATTTAATACACTCACTCAACAAATATTCCAACCACCTTCCATTTAATACACTCACAATTATAACAAGAATATATGAACATATATATATATGTGATGTGGGTTTGATGAATTAAATAACATGAAATAAAATATATGAAAAATACCTTTTCATTTCCCTCCAAGTGACTTGGGAGTTGGGACTAGTGAAAATTTATACATAGTAACTTTTAGAAACATGGGCGCTGGAAGAATTTGTCTTCTAAAATTGGAAATTGCTAGCTCAACAATCGACGCAAAATGTGTAAATAAAAAAAAAACAAAGGTGTTATAAAAACGGAAAAATAAATAACACAATATAGAAGCTGGATACGAATTATTCTCAATATTTCTTTCTTCTTTTTCTAAATGTGTATTCCTTCACTTCGTTTGGTGTGTCTTTTACAGGCAAATTCTACCGATAATTCTACACATATTATTAACATCTCATACCCATTACACTATTTACATTACTATTCATGAATAGTGGTATATTTCACTTGTTCATAATACTCCCTCTTGGAATTACCACTATTAATTGTGCGTTTATGCTGTCTCGTTAAAAACCTTATCCGGAAAAACTCTGTTGGAAAAACACAGAGATAAGGAAAAAAGAGTACAGCCGCACATGCTCCCCCTCGAGTTATTATATGTGCAAATCTAGAAGATATCTCATTCCAATGTTATGGACGTGCTTTCGAAATGTTGTTATTGGGAGCGCCTTCGTAAACAAATCTGCTGCATTATCACTTGATCGGATGTATTGAACCTTTCAAGCTCTTGAGTGTACGAGAACTTTGATGGGATATTTTTAGTTCTGTCACTCTTAATGGATCCTTCTTTGGTTTGAGCGACACATGCTATATTGTCTTCAAATATCATCGTCGGGTTTTTATTATTCGATAATCCGCTGGCTTGTTGAATGTGTTCAGTCATGTTTTTGAGCCAGATGCTTTTCCCTCGCGCAATGATTTCAGCATGGTTTGAAGATGTAGCAACCAGTGTTTGTTTCTGAGAACGCCAAGAGAATGCAGTTCCACCAATCGTGAATACGTAGCCAGTTTGAGATCTCGCCTAATGTGGGTCTGATAAATATCCTGCATTTGCAAAAGCAATCATTTCATGTTTTTTATCATTTGAGTAAAATAATCCCAGATCGGTTGTTCCTTGGAGATAACGGAATATATGCTTGATTCCGTTCCAGTGTCTCTTCGTAGGTGACGAGTTATATCTTGCTAATAAGTTGGTAGCAAAAGATATATCTAGTCTGGTACAATTAGCAAGATATATAAGTTCATATTGCACTCATATATGGTACCTCAGAATCAAGTATTTCTTCATTTTCTTCAGAAGGTCGAAATGGATCATTTTCAACATCTAATGTTTGGTTAACCATCGAAGTACTAAGGGGATTAGCTTTGTCCATATTGAATCGTTTCAGTAATCTTTTAGTATAGTTAGATTGATGGACAAATATCCTATTCTGTACTCTCTCTATCTGTAACCCGAGGTAATATTTGGTTTTTCCGAGATCTTTCATTTCAAATTCGCCTTTCAAAAAAGTGAATGCTTCTTGAATTTCATTTGTTGTCCCAATAATATTAAGATCATCAACATAGACAACAATTATCACAACTCCATCATGTGATTTCTTTATAAAGACACACGGACATATTTGATCATTTAAGTATCCCCTTTTAAGCAATTGTTCACTCAAACAGTTATACCACATAAGCCCGGATTGTTTCAGGCCATATAATGACCTTTGTAGCTTAATTGCACATAACTCCTTAGGCTTGGATTTCAGTGCTTCGGGCATTCTGATTCCTTCCGGGATTTTCATGTATATGTCGGTGTCTAATGATCCATACAAGTAAGCAGTCACAACATCCATGAGACGCATCTCAAGATTTTCATGGATAGCTAAACTGATCAAGTATCTGAAAATAATTGCATCCATGACAGGGGAATATGTTTCATCATAATCGATCCCAGGCCTTTGGGAGAATCCCTGTGCTACAAGGCGAGCTTTATATCTTGTGATCTCATTTTTTCTCATTTCTTTTTCTGATGAAAACCCATTTGTATTCAATAGGTTTTATGCCTTTTGGCGCAATGGAAATAGGCCCAAAAAATTTTCGTTTATTAAGTGAATCTAACTCGGCTTGGATGACGTCTTTCCATTTATCCCAATCATGTCTTTTTTGACATTCAGTTACAGATTTTGGTTCAGGATCCTCAACTTCATTATCAGTTTCTTTTGATACCATATAAGCAAATGCAACATCAATATTTATGATCTCATCACGCTTCCAAAAGATTCTCATTATTTACGTAATTAATGAAAATTTCAATATTTTCATTTCTTCTCGAAATTTTCTCATCATCTTGATTCTTTTTCAAATTCGGGTCATGAATTTCTCTTTTTTTTTTCGAGGATTCTTATCTTTAGACCCAATTGGTCTTCCTCGTTTCAAGCGTGTCTTTGACTCATTTGGCATATTATAATTTTCCATTTTTTTTAGAATCTCAATTCGGGCAGGGGCATTTACAGCTGCCACATGTGATTTGGTCACCCTTTTTAAATCAGTAAATGCATCTGGCAGTTGATTTGCAATATTCTGCAGATGTGTGATCTTTTGAACTTCTTGCTCTCTTTTTTTGGTGGGAGAATCAAGATATGATAGTGATGATGTTCTCCATTCAATATTCCTCTCAATTGCTTTTTCATTCCCACCTAAGGGGGGAAATAATTCTTCATTAAAATGGCAATCATCAAACCGAGTTGTAAAAGCATCTCCTGTTTTTGGCTCAAGGTATTTGATTATTGATGGAGATTCATATCCAACATATATTCCCAACCTTGTTTGAGGCCCCATTTTTGTATGTTGGGGTGGAGCAATTGGTACATACACTGCACAACCAAAAACTCTTATATGTGCAATATTTGGTTCTCGACCATATGCCAACTGTAATGGCGAGTATGTATGGTATGTACTTGGTTTTATTCGAATTAAATCATCTGCATGCAGAATAGCATGTCCCCATACTAAAGTGGGGAGTTTTGTCCTCATTATTAATGGTCTAGCAATAAGCTGCAACCGTTTAATTAATGATTCAGCTAGACCATTTTGAGTGTGAACATGTGTCACAGGATGTTCAACATTAATTCCCACTATCATACAATAATCATTAAATGCTTGAGATGTAAACTCACCAGCATTATCAAGTCTGACCCTTTTGATAATATAATCTAGGAATTGAGCCCTTAGTTTAATAAGTTGGGCGAGTAATTTAGCAAATGCCACATTTCGAGTGGATAACAAACTCACGTGAGACCATCTACTAGAAGCGTCAATCAACACCATAAATATCTGAACAGACCATAAGGTGGATGAATAGGTCCACATATATCACCCTGAATCCTTTCTAAAAATAATGGTGATTCATGTCCGACTTTAGTATGTGATGGTGTCACTATCAATTTTCCTTGAGAACATGAGGCACATGCCAATTCATGTGTTTGCAATATCCTCTGATTTTTTAATGAATGACCATTAGAATTTTCAATAATTCTTCTCATCATTATCGAGCCAGGGTGACCAAGTCGATCATGCCAAAGTTTAAACATCTCATTTGACTTTGAATTGGTTGCAGCATAAGCCTCAATTATATTAATGCGGGTGTAATATAAACCTGAGGATAAAGCGGGTAACCTCTCCAAAATATATTTATTTCCCGCAATATTTGAGGTAATGCAAAAATATTCATCTCTCCCTTTATTCAGTTGTTTCAACATGATATCCGTTCATTCGGATATCTTAAAACTCAACAAGTTTCTTGTTGATTTTGAGGAGAATAACGCATCATTCAATATAAATTTTGTACCTCCCATCATAAAAAATATAGCCTTTCCAGACCCCTCAATTATTTTTGCACACCCAGATATTGTGTTCATTTTCGCTTTATTTGTTTCTAAGTGAACAAAATATTTTCTGTATTTGAGTATAGTGTGGATAGTGGCACAATCTGCAAGACATAAATCTCCATTTTGGTTTCGGGACTGTTCCATGATCTAAAACAAAAAAATGAAAAATATTATTGATCAATTTCGAAATAGATCATCAATTATTACAATCATAGTTCACAAACTATTACGATCACGCTTAGAAATTTCATCAACACACATGTAACGCCCCAAATCAGGAATAATATTAAGAACGGTTTCATTGCTCGACTATAAGTGAAATCCGTATTTTCAGAATTTTTCGAGTTATATTTTATATGCTAAATGCTCAAATATTGATAGATCATTCTTGGGAATTTTCTATATTAAGTATAAGTCAAGATCAATCCATTAATTTGGATTGTTAAAGTATAGCAAATTGACTCGAGAAATTATCGGCTTCGAACCCTAGTTTGGTTCCGATTATTTTTCAAGTTAACTCTCAAGCATAGCCAAGTCTTGGTATTTTATACTTAGAATAATTTTCTAAATCTTGGAATATCAAGAAGTAAGTCTCGGACATTTTAAAAATCGAGCCATAGTCCATACCCGAGCCGTTCGTGCCGAGTCTCGTACCCGCGCCTCGAGCCGCGCCCAAGAACATGCCACCGAGCCCAAGGCTTGTCCTAGCCATAGCACATTAGTCCTAATATTTGTTTTAAGTATGTAAGACTACCATGGAAGCCTTAACAAGTGAGGAGCTAGGCCCAAGACTCCATTCCCGCGCGCAGCCCACCTCCCGCGCCAGCCCAGCACGCCCTCGCGCCCAGGCCCAGTGCCGCGCCCCAGCAGCCAGCGCCCAGCCCAGCGCGGCAGCCTGCCAGCCCACCTCCTTGAGCCCAAATGACAAAGCTCCGGTCCACTTCTTTCATGGACCAAGAGTGGCGAGTAATAAGGGATTAATGAGGGTCTAATTCAGGTTAATTAGCCCTAAACAAGTGTTAGCAAAGTCAGCCACATGGGCATGCAAAGTGGAGTATGGGTGGACTATTATTTTAATGGCTTTGTGTAAGAGTTTGTCCCCTTAGTGCTGGTGTCTTGCTCCTGCCACCAGACCACGTTCTCATGGCTAGAGATGTTAAATGGTCTTGGGCCCGACGGGTCAGCCCGTTTAACCCGAAAAAAAATAGGGTTAGGGCTTTTATATTACAGCCTATTTAAAATCGAGCCTTTTAAGCCTGAACCTATTAGCCCGCGGGCGGGTCGACGGGCTACCGGGCCAGCCCGCGGGCCAGGCAATATTGAACTAAAAAAGGGCTTGTTAACTTAAGGCCCAACAATCAAATAAAGAGAAAAAAAGGTAGGTAAAGAAAAAAGGCCCACAAGATTGACAATTTGTGTGCCCGTCAATTCCCATTGCCTATTTGCCTTGGCGGCTCAACTTCAACAGGGTTACAGGGATATAAATAAAAAAAAAAAAAAGAAAAAAGAAAGAACACCAACTTCTCGTCTCTCGCTGCTCCTTCCCACTAGTCGAATTAGAGATTTCTTCTTAGTTCCTACCATCAAATGTCGCTGCCGTTCACGACTCGCAAGGTTAGTGAAAGAATGGAAAGCCCAACAAAGACCGAAATAAATCAAAAACCGAAATAAATCAAAAAACCAACTCATAAATTAGCCCAACAAAGAATTATATAGTTGAGTAAGTTTTGTTGAGTAGCTCCATATCATTTAGTAACTTAGCCCATTTATAATTAGCCCAACAAAGACCGAAATAAATCAAAAACCAACTCATTTATTCTCTGAAGGCCCATTTTGTCTTGAATTGATGAGAAAAAAAGAGGGCTCAGCGGAATTCATTGATTTCAATTCAATTAGAGAAGTGCAAACAACAAATTTCTTCCAGCGATTACCTTCACTCCCGTCGCAGCGTCACTCATCCTCGCCGGCCGTCGTCAAGCGCCAATCGCACCGCCACGGCCCCTGCTTGCAGAAATGCCGCAAATCCGCCACCGCCGCTAACCTCGCTGGTAAGGGTTTTCTTTCGTGATTTCATTTCCCTATTATACCTCTTTCATGTTCCAGTTGAAGTGTTGAACTAATTTCAGAGAAAGAGCACGATACTTTTTTCTAATATTGCATCTCTCTTTTTCAAACACCCTTAAGAATTTTGATCCAAATCCAATGTAATTTAGTTGGGGGTCACTTCAAGAAATAGGGATAAAGTATGTGAAAATGGGAGTGCCCAATTGTCGTAACCAGGCAGGGCGGGCACCCTTCTTGCATATTTTTAATTGAAGGTATTTACTGCTCAACATATCCCCTTTAAACTTGCCTGAAGGATCATGCCTTAATTTAATTGGGGGTTTTTGATGTAATTGTTAGTTTATCTGTAAAAGCTACTTAAAATAAAATAGAAAAGCAGTTCCATCACTAATCATTTTTATTTTTGTAATGTTGTCATTTTTGTTTAAATTTGATTTTGTGTCTGATGTCGTATTATCAAATAAAAAACTAATGGGTTATATTGATTAGGATTTAGGGGTGTTGATGTTTAATGGATTTCTATTTTGTTCAACTATAAGAAGTTAGCTAATTTTACTCGATATGCTATTTATGTTAGTATTAGTTTTGGTGCTTAAAGTTGTTGTTTGAAGTAATAGAGAATCGTGGTTGCCCTTTGAATTACCTTTTTTTATTATTATTTTTAGTTTGCTTATATCACCCCAATACTTGGTTAATTTACTATTTTTTGTTAACTTGAAAGGTTTCAATCATAATGGAGAGTCAAGAAATTAAGAAGGCTTTAAACTGTTCATTGGGGATCATATATATCGTTACTCCTGAAAGGTGTTCTATTTGCTCGTAGCTCCCGTTTGATACCGGATAAAGCAAACCTTTTTGACTCTGACTCTCCCACTCCAGTCGTTTTATGTTACTTCGAAAGTAGCTGAACAACGCTTCTATCCTCTTGATTTTGATGCTCAAGATTTGCTCCATTTGAGATTGCAATTGAACCACTATGAGCTTGGCGTTATTACTAATGAGAGATTTCAAGATTTATCGACTATTTCTGAATTATGTCGAAGATTGGTTGAGACAAATAAGTAAAAATCTCCAACTTGATTGACAGGTACAATGAAATTGTCTCAAGTCATTTTTGTTAATTAAATTATAGTATATCTTAATTCTATCTAATGTATTAAATTTTTTGATAGGTTAATTCGTCTTGTTTGGACTCTCCCTGTGTCTACGGCAACTACAGAGCAAGCGTTTTCGGCTATGAAACTTGTTAAGACATTTCTTCGTAATAAGATTGAAGAGGAGTTTTTGGCAGCTTCAATGGCTATTTACATTGAAAGAGAGTTGGTCCAGAAAAAGATTAGTACTGATACTATAATCGCCGAGTTTGAATCTAAAAAGAATCGGAGATCGCAATTTCGTTAGCCCCAGGTATTGTAAAATCCTAGTTCCCCCCTGACCAGTGTGACGCTTATGCGGCCAAAACAGCTCGAAATCTGATTCTCAGCGCGACTATGACTCCTGTTAGATTTTCTGGCGTCTCAGGCGACTCCCAGAGGTCGGAAGGCGGTCAATTCGACGAACATGGCGACTTCCCGGCCATTTTCCGGCCATGGCGTCCATCTGCGCGGAGGTGACGAGTAGGAGCAGCCCCTCTACGGATTTTTATGAGTCAAAAGAAACTGTATATGGTCGGGTCGGAGCTATCATCGTAGTTGGACGTCGAGTATGACTTCCCGGCGGCTTCCGGAAGCACAGATGCATCTCCGGCGACAGATCCTCCTCAGCCCGGCGTGCGTAGCTGATTTTCCGGCGAAAGGATGGTGGCGACGGTTAGTGCGGGCCCAGAATATGTGCAACGTCGAGGTGGTGGACGGACAACGAAGCTTCAGTAGCTTTCATGGCGGCGGTGAACATGTTCTCGTATGTGACATGCTGAATGCTTGATGGAGATGATGGCTGCTGGAAATTACCCATTTATCCTCTCTTAAATAGCCTTTGGGCCTATGTGGGCCTTGTGTTAAGTAATAAATTGCATTTGGGCCTTGATGGAATGTGAGCAGCTCAATAAAATGAATTTCATTGTCCATGCAATTGAGTCCGTCCTAAGTCCCAACATATGGTTTGCACATCGTCTTTGACTATTTTTCACCGTTTTCGACTCCAATAATTATTTTGGCCCCATTTCCTGTTAAAACTCAAAATAAAACACATCATTATAGCCTAATAAAATTAATTAAATAAATAATTAATTATAAATCAAATTACGACGAAACGGACATGAAAATCACTCTAAAATGCACGTAAAAATGACGAATGTCAATCTTCAACTTTCATTTACATTAGTGAGGCTGACAACGCCTCCACCTGTGAATTGATTTCCAATAGCTTGGCCTTGATAGGTGGAGTTGGTGTTCTGTCTAGGGATAAAATTAAGATCACATCTATAGTAACACTTCTCAGCCGTGTGGTTGGTGTAGTGACAAATTTGGAATCTTGGTCTACCACCATTTCTTCCCTCTTCCTCTATAAGGTTCTTCTTTACCGGGTCTTCCACGTCTTTGATTGTTGCCTAGATTTCTCTGGTTTTGAGATGGATTACCACCACCTATGAAACCTCCTCTCCTATTGGTGAAATTAACAAACAAAACTTTATAAATGTGAATATTCGATAATACATTTCAACAATTGTACAATGCTTTAGAAGTTTTTTTCGTAGAATTATTCTTTTTAATAATATCCGGAATTGCGGATGCCGATTCTCAACTTGTG
Organism: Striga asiatica; assembly: GCA_008636005.1. NCBI lineage: Eukaryota > Viridiplantae > Streptophyta > Magnoliopsida > Lamiales > Orobanchaceae > Striga > Striga asiatica. The sequence continues at coordinate 3,069,258 of BKCP01004405.1, read as the reverse complement.
CCATTTGTGCCGGAAAAAAACTTGAAGACTAAGATATTTACATATACAGGTAAATAAACAATTTAATTATTTTTTATTTTTTGGTTTTCTCTTTCCATTTGGGATGATAAAAAATAATTTTAGAAACATCATATTATATGGATTCGCTATCTATATTTTCTTAGAATTATTCTTTTTAATAGGTAACTTAATTTAAAATATGAATATTTGATTAATTTTACAAGCACTGCCCAATTTTTGAATTGATTTATTATCGAATTTTCACATTTGAAATATATAACAATTTTTTTGGTAAGTTTTTTTATTATTTAATAAAAATATAGTAAAAAATGTTAACTATAATATTAAATTGTTACAAAATTATAAAAGTAGTTTTATTCATGACATAATTATAGTTAATATTTTTTATTCATGACATATTTTTTTGGTAATTTTATAAATATTTAATAAGAAAACTTTAGTAATTGTTTGTGTAATTTTATAATTATTTAATAAAAAATATACAAAAAAATTAACTGTAAAATTAAATTATTATCAAACTACAAACACCGTTTTATTCAGCTTACCAAGTGGCATGTCAGATGGATGGTCACCCAATTGGTGGAAGAGGTCATAAGCGTCTATACTGTAAAATTAATTTTCGACGGAATGAAAAAGACTTATATAGCAGTGTTATTCATGACATTATAACTAACATTTTTATTCATGACATGATTTTTTTTTGTAATTTTATAATTATTTAATAAAAAAATATAGTAATTATTAAAAATAAATTAAATATAAAATTAAATTATTATAAAATTACATAAATATTTTTATTCATGACATAATTATAGTTAACACTTTTTTACTATATTTTCATTAAATAATAATAAAATTATAAAAAAATACGTCATGAATAAAAAAATGTTAACTATAATTATTTGATGAATAAAAAATATTTATTTTGTAATTTTATAATAATTTAATATTAAAAAGAAGCTAAAAGAATGCCTATTAAAAATAACACATCACAAAATTAAATTAATTAAAAATATTTTTTTTATTTAAAGTATATTGTATCCTTATTCATAATTAAAATTTTTATAAATAGTTAATATAAATAATTTTATATATTCATATGTTGTCTTAGATTTACTTAATAATATAAAAAAATAGGAAAAAATGTAACCAAGGATGCAGCGAGAAGGTGAATATCTCCGGTGGCCGTGGGCTATGGCTCGTGGAGGAGGACACGAAGTGACCGTCGAATCGAAGGCCGCTGACGTCAGAATAGAGATACCTGGAAAGCGCCGACTGCAAATTGGCCGATTTGGCCGTCGTCGGGTTGATGGCCGTGGAAGTTGTGTTGGTCGGTGTTGGATTTGGTCGCCTGCAAGTTGTGTCCGATGGCCGTCAACACCATCGACTGAAGGCGGCGATGACGCGGGCAGAATGAAGGTGGCGGCCGGCGAAACCGCTAACAGAAGGAAGGTGATCGCCGACGGTTCTGACTGTGTGAGAGTGTGTGTTTTTGTGTGTGAGAGAGAGGGGTGTGAATTTTATTTATTGTAATTGTTGGGGCCCACATGTATAGTATGTCCAACCACAAAGATGTCCTTACTAAGTGGGTAAATTTATACATTTAACCACAATATGATATTTATTTACGAGATTGCCATTGACTGTTTGACCATTATTTAATAAAATTGACTTCACCATGATCATTAATATATTGGATCCAATGATACAGATTTATTCTTATTTTTTTCACTATCTACCATTCTCATATTATCTCATCTCTCTATATATATATTTATCAGAATGTTACAAGCTTCTCTTTGTACTTGCAATCCCAATTGATATTCCCAACTACTTTTCTTGGCTTGTTCTACGTGGGGTTGGGCTCTCATAATTCCATCCAGAAGCTTTTTTGACAATTTAGAGTAAGCTATATAGTAAGGCCTTAGACATTATTATAATGCACATTTATTGTGTTTAGACTGAATTGATGGGACATGACTAATATGACATGCATGGTTTCGAATGTTCAAACCCACTCCTTGTGTTTTATATGGAAGTACTTAGATGGATGTGTGTTTAGTTTTATGTACTTTAGAATTTCAAAACACAACCAACTATTGGCTTCCTGTGCTTTTTTTCCTTTTTTTTTCTCCATAAAATATGATTCATATTTTGAACTATATATCTTGTAGTAAATAGCCATCTCATCCCATATAGACACAACATGCATAAATGTTAATGATAAATATGTTGTCCTTTTTGTTTGGGTAAAAATTAGTTTAATGTATAGTTTATTTTAAATTGAGGTGTAGTCTTTGTCAGTGTTTTTCAACCCGGACTGGCCCGGCGGGTCGACTCGAGACCCGGTCGACCTGGAGCTGGAACCGGTCCGGGTGGGCTATTCGGACCGGAAACCAACAGACCCGGTCAAACCCGGTCAACCCGGCATTGACCCGGATGGGTCAACTCAGTTGACCCGGTCCTATATATTTTTCTTATTATTTTTTTTATTTTTTAATATATTTTTTGTTTTTGAAAAATAAAACTATTTATATATATTTATATGGTAAATATTTATCATGAAATACATATTATTAGCACTTTAATGTGCAAATTTTAGATACAAAATATTTAATTTTGTTATTTTTATGTATATTTATAAGACAAAATACTCTATATATAATTTTAAAAAATTTAAAATTAATTATCCGGTTCAGCAATTGACCCGATGACCCGGCGGTTGAACCGGTGACCCGGTAACCCGGAGACCTGCCCGGGTCGATTCTCGGGCCGGGTCTAAAAACTATGGTCTTTGTACTTGTTAGAAATAACGAATTCTCAAAACTATTTTCGACAATTTCCTTTAACTACTATTTCCTTTTTTATTTTAAAGAGCGGTTTATGGTGAACGTTCTGCAAAAGTGCCTATGAGGCTCTTTGAAGTTTTATTTATATTTTCTTTTGGTGAATTGTAAATTCTCCCCTGCTTCTATCAATTTTCTATTCACGTTTAAGGTGGCGACCAAGTACCATGAAGGTGACTAATGGGACAAGTTGCAAACGAATTGAAAACTGAATTTGGTTTTCCATAATTGAGGACATGCTTAATATATGAAATTGATAAAAAAAAAAATATTATAAAATTATTTTATTATTTTATGTGAAGGACAAATTTGTCCTTTCATAAATGCTGTTTTTTAAAAAAAAAAAAGTTTATAACAAATTAACATGACATGTGTTACAGTACTAAAAGACACAATATAAAGTATGTAACAAAGAGTACCTAGTAAAATGACGCAACTTAGTTGTGGATTGGTCTATTTTCTAAAAGGAAAAAAAGGTAATAATAATTAGTTTATTTACTATATAGTTGTAAGGTTATAGATATTGAACTTGAATTACATTACATTTGTATAAAAGGTTGTACTTTTTTTTGAAAATTTATTTTCAATTCCTTATCTTTAGTGTTGGGTCGTACTAGATAATATTTTTAGTAATGTCACTGTTGCTAGCCGAAAAATATAGAAAATTTATGAACTTGTCGCATGCATATTGGGAAATGGCGTGAATGCATTGTTCTAATCAATGCGGGGCAAATCTTGGATATTGGAAAAGTTGTTATTTTGACCTTTGTTACACCATGGCCATTACTCTACTTCTATAATTTGGAATATATATGCATTTATAGCTTCTACTTCAATTATTATGTTAGAAACTTTGAATTATTAAATTGAGTTTGTTTGGATCTAGCTGACTTAGGAGTTATAACAAAATTTGTATAACATATAATGGTTAGACAAATTCTTTGTCATGGACAATTAATTGTAGCCATTCATAGGTAATTTGAAGTTTGAACATCTCCTCTCCAGATGTATGCTGATTAAATACTAGTAGTTGACTAGTGTAAATTTCAACCAAAATTAGAATTAAACATTTTTTCCTTTTCCTTAATGGAATTGTAGATATGCTCTATTTTTATTTTATAGGGTTAGAGTGTCATGATATTGATATCTTAGATATGTGATCCTTGCTTACGTGCAATGCCAAAACCTTGGATAAATGGATAGCCTCCTAATTTATGGTTTCTTGTAAGAATTTAACCGTTTAACTCAATAATTTGAATTAAACCTACAATTATGGGTGTCGATAGAATTGTGCTGAGCAGGGACGGACTCACGTATAGGCGAGCGTGGGCAGTTGCCCAGGCTCAATTTTTCTGCTAAAGATGAGTTATTATAATTTTAATAGAATTATTGAGCATGAAAGGGCCAAATCAGAAGCTGCGGGCGGACTTGCAGGGAAGAAGAAGATGATGTGCAGGGTTTTTTTTTTCTCTAAATTAGCCCTACAAAAAATGACGTCGCTTTTAGCCTCCATTTAATTAAAAATTGGAAGCCAAAATGACGTCGTTTTATACTAAAAAATTTAAATAAAAAAATAGAAAAAGATTTCTGCCTCTACACATTACGCCCGCAGACAACACAAGAAAGCCGACCCCTTTCCAAAATTAGGGATAACTTTCTCTAAGATCCCCAATCCCAAATTTTAAAATTGGTTGCAACTCATCGAAGGCCACTCTATTCTCATCTTCCATCTTTCATTCTTCCGCTGAATCCGCTCTTTTCGTGGTCGTGAATTGAAAAAAAATAAAATTCTCAAGGACGGCTCACGGCTTGAATGGTTTAAATTTGATAAAGATTTCTTCGGTAAGCTAATGTAAGTGTTTTGTGGTTTGAGTTTATCTTCCCTGATTTTGTGGTTTGAGTTTATCTGTTTATGGTTTGTAGAAGTAGAAGTAGGAGTTTGATTTCTTGGACCAGATGAGGAGGGTTACGAGACAACTAGGGCGGGCCAGATGAAAACATAGTTTAAATAATAAAGCACAATAAAAAAATCCGCTGGGTTCATGATTTGGAATCTTCCATCCTGGATGTTTTTTTTTGTGACCTGCATCAAAGAATTTGGTTGGGTTTTTAGATCATATGATTTTGTTTATGAGCACCAAAAGAGGGGGAAAAAAAATATATGAGATGAAGTTTTTTATTGTGTTCTAAATAAATATTATGTCAAAAAATGATATATTGTGTTTATATATATATATTGTGCAATCCCTGTAGGTCTAGCCAAACTGTTACAAGAAATGGGGGATGAAAAATGTAGCTAATTAATTATCTATGAAAAAAATTGAAATACTTGATATTATAGTAGATGCAACTCAAAAGTTGGTGTTTGGATTATTTGAGGGGGAATTTTCGCAAGTTGGAACCAAATTTAATTGGACTAGCTGACTCGCCATTATTTAATTATTTTATTTGTATTTTTTAAATGTTAAAAGTGTTTCTTATGCAAGAACAAAATTGAANTTATCAATTTTTTTAATTGAAGTAAATCATTGAAAAAATTAGTATATTACCCTGGCTAATAAAATTTTCTGTATCCGCCACTGGTGCTGAGCCCAACCGATTTAATTGAAAAATTAATATTTGAGCTTGTGCTAGTTTAACAAATTAGCCAGACCGACTTGACCCGTTTAATAAATGAACAAAAGGCTCAGCTTGAACTCAATTCATTTAAATTGTGAAAGTTCAGTTCGACTCGGCTCTAGTTGCTTAATAAATCAAAAATTATAAATTAGTAGTTCCAAATAAAAAATGTTCGCTTCCGAACAAGTTTGGCTTGGTTGTTTCATTTAAAAATCATAAAAGATTGAAAATACAAAATATTAAAACGACATGTTTGCGTACAAGGTCGAATCAACTCTAATAAAATGAGCTCAATTTAGTTGTTCAAGTTCTACTATTTAAATAAAAGCATGACTCATGAGCCGAGATCAAGCAAATGTTTATGGAAACTTCCTACCGTCAAATAAGCCGAAGTGCAACCTTCATGTTTATGTGAAATTTGAAGCATCGAAACTAGTTATAGTATTTTTCCTAAATTATTGCATCCCAAAAAAAAAATAAAAATAAATAAATAAATAAATAAATAATTATGACTTCCCCAAAACACCTACATTATTCCCTTTTTAATTCCGGGTCATCAAATTGATGCTCAAGTACAGTTTTATTCGTTTCCTTTTTATTTTGTCTTCATTCATATTCTACCCGTAGTTTAAACTTTAAACCACTGGCATGGCATGTATTTACTTTATAATATTAATTGTGTTTAATCAATTTTTATACGAAAAAAGTAATGATAGTAATATTTCAGGTACAAAACTGGCGTCACTCTGTGTGATAAGCCACCACAGATCATACACAATACCAACTTTTAAAAATAAATCAGCTTGTTATATTATTATGACACAAAACCATTGTTTTTCTACATGATAATTCTCTATAACAAATACTTGCTTCGGCCTAAAAGTAGGTATATATTTTTATTCTATCAACTTCATTCTATAATAGCGTTCAATTTCAATGGGCGTTTGAGTGGAGTCAATGAAGCACCATATATTTCAAAAATAGATTGTGTTATCCCAATTGGACCGCGTTATTTTCATAAATTACAATATTTTTATAAAAAATAAATAAATAAAAACAGTGTTTTAGAATCAGACCAATCTGGCGGCTCAACCCACAACTGATATGGTCCAGATGAATTTCAAAATTGGATAGGAAAGGGTCCGGTCAAACTCGATCAAATCTCAGTTAGACTCGGTCAATACCCGGTCAATCCGACCTTGACCCGATTGATTTAGGTATTGACCTTGTTGGGTCTTCTCAATTTGATTCAATCATTAAACATATTTTTATTGTTTTTACCTTTTCATTTTTAAAATAAAATTATGTACATATATTATTTATATATAAATAATTTATTTTTGTTATTTTATGTATAATTATTTGATAAAATAATACGAATATAATTTAAATTTTTTAAAATTAATTATTTGTTTTAACAATTGATTCGATGACCAAGGATTGGACCAGTAACATGGAGTCAACCTGGTGAGTCATCTACGTGGGTTTTAATGCAAAAATTTCTATAAACAATAGTTGTAATATTGATCAAATCATTAATCACATATTAGTAACTTTGGTCCTACCTTAATTATATAACTTTGGGGCCAAACATCGTAATGCCCGAGATCTTATTTTGTCTCTCTCCCGTTCGTTTCCTCTTTAGCATTTTTTATTAATAAATTCTCTTTTCAAGTATCAATCTTGTTTCTCCTCATCAAACACAGATAATAAAAACATAAAAGAAGAAAATCAACTACTCTTTCTCCCCCAAAGCTGCCCATTTTTCTCTCTCCAATTTTTATTTTTTCCCCTCAAAACTTTTCAAGAAAGATGCTTGGAGTGAACTCATGCTCATGTGTAAGGATGCTGCAAGTATAGATCTTCTTCATCTTTTTCCATTGAAAAAAAAAAATGGATTATGGGTTTGCGTGCCATAAGAAAAGCTCCAATCTTGATGGGTCTTTTCTGGTTTCAAACGAGCCCAAAGACGAAAAGGGCCATGGATCTGGACATCTGAAGCACCAAAGATCTGATCTTGCTGAGGATAACAACAACAATGGTAATAACATGTGGAGGCTGTCTGAGATGCCTAGGCCTGGGGAAGTTGATTTCTCTTCGAGGAAAGCTGCTGAGAGCCTAATTAGTACTCCGTTTGGGAGATCCATTCTTTGGCCGCCGGTGGACGACGCCGACGGCGGGAAAATGCTCTCATTTGCGTCGGAGGAGCCTCATTGCAGCGGCGGTTCGGGCCGGAGTATAGCGTTTTCTATCTACCAGGATGAGCATCACAGTAGAGCGGGAGGTACTCTTTATTTTTTGACATATTTTTTTTCATTTTTAGTTGAAGTTTTGAAGCTGTAGTGTGATAATCTATTTTTAATGTTTNAATTGTTACCTGGAGATTTGGATGACGAATGTGATGTGTATATTTATTTGCTTAGTAATATACTAATATTAAAGAATCAGATTATTTGTTGGCACCATCTTCTTGCACAGGATGCTAATGGAGGGTCTTCTTTTGTGCAACTGATTAAGATTCCTTCTTCTTTATTTCCTTTGTCTATTGGGTCTGTCTAAAAAAAGAAAACGTTTTCATATGTTAGGTAAACCAAGTAGCTGAAGAATAAAATAACTAATAGCCATTTTGATTTTTCTGTAAAACCTGAATATCTATTTTACACCTGAAAAAAAGCTGGACTTGTACTGTGAGAACAAAAACAGTAAACCAAACAGTTGAAGATTTGTATCTTCTACCTTTTGCTTTCCAGTTTACTGTAGTTTTAGCAGCATGCCACTTTAAGGTGCCATATATATGCTTTGGACAAGAAAATATTCGAATTTTCTTTCGTCGCCTTATTATATTCTCTTCTCAGGGTTCGGGCTGATTGGGGGTGGCCGTGGACCCTTTGCAAAGCTGAAAGGACCCTTTACCCCTTCTCAATGGATGGAACTCGAACATCAGGCTTTGATCTATAAGCACATTGTAGCAAATGTGCCTGTTCCTTCCAATTTACTCGTTCCCCTCAAGCGCTCTCTCTATTCGTACACTTTACCAGCTACTTACGCCCCTAACTTACGTAATTAAGGCTATCTCTTTAATTTACCCTTTGACAATAATTTCTTTATTCTCCAAATTAAGTCACATGTTTTGTTGTTTTGGGAAGTGGGGTGGGGCCCGTTCCATGTAGGTATCTCCGGGAGCAATGACCCAGAGCCGGGAAGGTGTAGGAGGACAGATGGCAAGAAATGGCGGTGCTCGAGAGATGCCGTCACTGACCAGAAATACTGTGAGAGGCACATTAATCGAGGTCGTCACCGTTCAAGAAAGCCTGTGGAAGGCCAAACTAATGGCCACACTCTCTCTCAGCATCAACCAACAAATACGCCTATTTCTGCTGCTGCTTCCACTGACTATCTCATTAGCAGGTGAACTAACAGCTATAAATGTTTTTGAAAAATATAATCATGGTTTTTTCGACATGTCCGAGGCTGAAGAATGCATCTTTTATGAGTCGCCACTTGTACCCTATGGATTCGTGTGTAGTAGGTTTACGTGTGATTATTAGGTTCCCTTTTAATGAATGAACAGCTTTCATGAATGTCGAAATCGAGGAGAAGACAAATTTGGTGAAGCGTCTCTACCTTTAGCAATTAATGTTCATAACCAAATTTTGTGTTCCATTTTTGTATCAACTTGATTTCCTCCAAGATATGCAACTACTGTATGATATGAAAGATTTATTTATTTATTTATCTTTTTTTTTTTATGCATATAATCAAATCTGAAACTGAACTAATCCCTAGTAGCATCATTTTTCACATTAATTATTGAAAATTTGACGTGCAACACAATCAAAATAGCTTTACGTATGCGAATCTAGTTGTGGAATTTCATTTTTTTTTTCCTAATAAAATGTTTTGACTTTTGAGGTTTTGATACATAGCAGGCCGCAAGAATTTCAAGGACTCTCCTTGATACCTCCCACGACAACTCTAAAACCCAAACACACACAACAATTCCCCTTTCAAAAGGAACACCTCACTTTTCAAGAGCCACCCGACTCGAAATTCGGAGTCGTCATCTCCTCAAATTTCATGGACTGTCCCAAGGTCGACCAATCCCAGCGCGCCACCTCAGCTCCATGGCACGAACCTCTCAAACCCGACTGGACCCAGCTGTCAATGTCCATCCCCATGGCCGCCGACCCAGGATTCCCATGCTCCCCAGAACGGCCCAAACCCAGCCCATTATTCCTGGGGGGCCCACACGAGCTGGACCCAATAGTCCACATGGGCCTGGGAGTGGGCCATGATCTCGATAATCCGGCCCACAAAGAACAACAGCAGCCCATCGCGTGGGGGAGCCAGCTGGGAGGACCTCTGGGGGAGGTGCTGAGCTGGCAGGTCTCGGGTTCATCCCCTAAAGGCGTGCTGCAGAAGTCGACTTTTGTCTCGCTCTCAAACAGTAGTTCGACTGATAATGGCAGCCTATGTAATGATGTGTTTGGGTCCGCGGTTCTGAGCTCGGCAGCTTCTCAGACTCTCAGGTGAAATGGAAAACAGGAAAATGGATGGGTGTTTGTTTGAGTGGAAGGAACTTTTTTAATAAAATCTTTAAGTGTGTGTTTGATTTAGATGTTTGTTTGTTTTCATCCTTGTGATGTGTTGTTGGACTTGGTTTGTAGTTTGATTCGTGTACCTGTAACAGTAGTTAATTTGCGCTTTTAGCTTGACGAAAATGATAAGCTCTATTGGTCATGTTTGTTTCTTTCTTCAAAATTTGTGGTGGACAGTGGTCCTAGATTCATGAAATTGATCAGCGTGGGAAGTTCATTCAACTAAAGTAACTGAGTTTCGTATTATAGGAAGCTCATTCAACTTAAGTTACTGGGTTTCGTATTATAGGAAGCTCAAGTTACTGGGTTTCGTATTATAGGAAGCTTATTCAACTTAAGTAACTGAGTTTCATATTATAGGAAGCTCATTCAACTTAAGTTACTGGGTTTCGTATTATAGGAAGCTTATTCAACTTAAGTAACTGAGTTTCATATTATAGGAAGCTCATTCAACTTAAGTTACTGGGTTTCGTGTTATAGGAAGCTCGTCTGCATAGGATAGGTGGAATGTTTTTCTTTGCCAATCAGAGTGTTCTGTTTCAATTTTCCCCTTGTTCTTCTCTTTGTTGNCAATTTTGTTTTTGGGTGCTCATAAATTATCGGTATTTACCAGAAATAATAAAAACCAAACCGTGACTTCTTTTAATGGTTGCATATGTGAAGTTTGGATAATATACTATGATGCATTTCGTCTTCAGATATTCTTGAATTTTTTCTAGGTTTTTCCCTTGTGCGTGTTTTATCTTAAACCATTGAAGATTACATGTCCAGATTTTTGTCAGCACACCCATCGAGCAATCCGTCTTTTGTGTTTATAGGATTTCGTTCTGTGTTTTTACGTTCGGCGATTAACTTTTTAACCAATTGATTTTCTTTGCTTCAAATACTGTTTATTTCAATCGAAGGTGTACAAATCAGATAAATCGGAATACAAGAAGCTCGAGAGGGGCCCACCTACTTGTTCGATCAAGCCATAGACTTCACAAACTAGAAGGGCGGGAGGCAACCTGGTCAAAACTTGATCAACCCGACATTTATCCAGTTGACTCGAGCATCGACCCGGCGGGTTAACCCAGTCAATATAAATTTTTTAATTTTTAAAATATTTCTTATTATAAAAATAAAAAATATGTATATATATATATTATTAAATATTTATTATGAGATATAATATTTCTGCCACTTTGATATACAAAATTTATATATAAAATATTTATTTTGGTCAGCTTCATGCCCACAAATGATGTTAAATTAAGTAGCTTAATTTATGATGTGCACACGAAAATATAGAGTTATAAGAACTGTGAAATTATATTGTACGTAAGTGCTCATATAATCATTTACATCGAAATCTTAATTAATCTATGCTATGCTAAAATATCTCAGTGGAGCAAAATTCAGAAGATATCAACATGTGTTTTAGAAACCCAAGCCTTATCCAAAATCCTAATATTATCAAATGTTTTTTATACACCACCAACTTCGTGAATACTATTTTTATTAAAGTTTTTGACAATTAAGTACTGATTTGAGCTAAGTTTGCCGAAGACATTGTAAGTAATGATGTTGTAGGTTGACTAAGCGTTGATATTTTCGTGCTTCATCAGTAAATGATCTTGTGTGGGTGTGGAAATTTTCATTTTATTTTACTTTTCATATTTTTTTCCTTGTCTAAACTAAAGTTGATCATAAAATTCTTGACAAGAGTAATGTATGGTGGAGTTACTAATTACGTACGTTGAACCTACTCCTCCAAATAATAAAGTCTTAACAAATTAAAATTATAGGGTACAGTCCGTCTAATAGTTATGTCTGACTAGTATTCTTCTGTGCATATACACAATGTAAACAAAATTTTATACGTTATATTTGTGTGTATAAAATATTTTAAATCATAAGTTAGATGATGAGAGTAGATCACATTTTTATAAATCTTAGCATCAGTAAAAATAAACAATATAAATATAAACTTTTTAACTTACATATTAATCTATATATTGATACAATTAATCTTGGTTGATTTTTTACCAATTGATTGAATAAAACAATTTCAGAATTATTAATTATAGCAATTGTGTAAGAAATTTAAAGTATTTGATTATATCATAAAAAATACTTAACTAATTTTAATTAAAAAAAATTGCTTAATGAATTAAAAAAAAAGGTATAGAATGGAATAACATTTAATGTGACTTTATTATTAATGTGACCTCAATTAATTTCTCAAAGTATAAAATCTAGCTAACTTCCTTAGTAAACAAGTATATAATTATACTGTTAATGCACCATGATCATTATTAAGTGCAGTTGGACTTTCTTAACTTTAAATGGTTCTAATAAATCTTTGTCATAATTTCTCCAATTAATAAGTCCTGATGATCTTGACGGTTCAACACATCCCTACTTATTTTTCTCACACAAAATGATAATAAAATAAATCCCTTGAGGCCTACACATCTTCGAATAACATGCATTTCACCTACCCAGAAACAGGCTTTAATGAATTTATTACCAAGCAATAATATTCTCTATAGCTCCTCAATATATATCATCACTAGACATTAAGATTCCTTAGTACCTATTCTCCAAAAATGTAGACGCACACAACTGTCATAACAGTATGATTTTCAAAATTATTTCATCATAATTTGGTCTCAAAGCTAGCTAGCATGAGCCACAGGAAGATTCATTCACAGGGTTACGTGCCGTTTTCCTGGGAAGAGAAGCCTGGAATCTCCAAGTTCAACCACCAAAAGTCGTCATCAGACGTGAGCATAACCGATCTGAAACTATTGCCCAAAAATGCCAGTGGGGCCCACACCAATGTCATCCCACCTCCTCCATGTAATTGTCGACCGTCGACTAAAAGCTTCTCAAGAAGGGGGTCGTGGTGGCTGGACGACCCGTTTCTTGCCGCTTTGAGTTCGTGCACAAAAGGTGTTCCGAAAAACGAGCCAAGTAAGGGGAAGAATGTAATCGGCAAGAGGGTCGACATCTTCTCGTGCAAGCATTCGTGTGATGTTGACAAAGATAATTTCGTGAGGCTTACGAAGCTTCCTCCCATTCCTAAGGAGAGGTATATGGCTAGATCCTTGGTCCGAAACTTGCATTAGCTAGTGACTAATTAGTTGTATGATGAGCGTGTAAATAGTATATTAAGGGCGTGCTTGAATACATGTATATCTGGATTTTTTTAGTTAATTATGGTTAATTTTTAAAAAGGTGGTATGGTTAGTTGTAAGTTGGAGTTTAAGTTAATAAAGTTGATTTGTGTAAAAATAGGAGAGAAATGATGTGAAGTGATAGTTAGTTAAAATTATGTGAGTGGATGAATAATGAATTAAAGTTGTGGTAATGTGTAAGAATGATTGATTGATATTATTTAATTTGGTATCTAAAAGGCTCTCGACCAGCTTGGTTCGACCTGATCTGTCCTCATCTTCAGTGGATGACCTTCGATACCTGCAAAAACTCGACATTGAAGGGGTTTTATCTAGTAAAGAGTCTCTGATGCTTAAGTTAGAGATGTGAAGAAGATGATGAACATTATGCAATGTGTGAAGAGGCATACCTTACTCCTATATATAGGGACGTGTTACCTTGTTGCCTAAGACTGCCCAAACTGCCCACCTGTACAACCCGAACTTTTCGATCTGCCCAATTTTGTTAAGTTACGTGGTCCTATCTACGTGTGGATCTTATCTTAATAATATTCTTTGTTATCCTTTGGTCTTCCTTATTAGACGGTCTAATCATGCGACCGACCTGGATTTCCTCGAGGTAGTGTGTTGTCGATGCTGAGCTCATATGAACTGCTCACCTGGTCGATCATGTGACCTGCCGTCTGTTCAAGTCAAGTTTCAACCAAGTCATTTGAGCGCCCTGACTCGACCTGTCGGTGCTCCTCTGATCCCACCATATCCTATTCGGCCTGTAGCACCTTCGGTCTTTGTTCGACCTATCGGTTCGACGTTTCTCATAGAACCCAAACAAGTGGTATCAGAGCAATTGGTCTAATTCGTTTTGTGCAAAGTTTGGATCATTAGGGTTTATAAATTAGTTGTGTTCAAGGAGCGCCATATGTTTGTTGTATTATATTGCATAACTCAGTTTTGCAGGTGATTATATAATCCCTTGTTATGGCCTTACATGTATGCTTTGAATTTTTGCATGTTTTTAACTCGGGATAGTCGAAAAATTTTGGGTTCTGAATGCTTGTATATTCATTGGCATGTTGGGATACCGTATAGATTTATTGGTTTTCTAGACAAGCATGAAAACCCATCCGTGGGTCTAGGATTCATGTAATTTATTTTATAAATTAATTATTGTTTGTGGACAAGCTCGGACAATCACGAAGAATGGCGACCTCGACGACTGACGTCTGACAACTGAGACTTGGAGACACACGGGCCGCGGAAAGTACGCTCTCGCGGTGGCCTGAAAGCATTGAACCGATCACAGGCCGCAACCGAGGTCGCGACCTCTCTGGAGACAGGGGCTGAAGGCACTCACTCGACTGGGGTGTAAAAGCGTGCATAGGGTATGCGGCCAGCGCATGAGTTTCTCGCAGGGCGCTGTGCCGCGGAGACCTGGGCGTGCATGTGTGCCTCGTCCTAGGCGTCCAGAGCGCAAGCGCGTTAGCTACTCGAAAGCACGCAAGAGTTGCACGAGGAGTTCCCGTCGACCATGTGACACGCGAGTGTTGGTAACACGTTCTTCGCGCAGTGCCGCATACTTTGCGCGACCCAGGTGACGCTCGAGCACCCCACATGTCATTGTCGCTGGTTGATAGACACGACCCAGAGACGCCGTAGCAGCCCTTAGCTGTGCGCACGACGCATGCACGAGCGACCCGACAACGTGCGGTACACCCGACATCGTAAAATTTCAAGACAACGGTTCCGACGATGACGCGACGATTTTGGCAAGGGGGCTAATATGGAGATGAAGTTTGTTGCCTTTTGAGTTCTTATCTGACAACAAATTTATGTCCTAATAAGAAAGGAAATGATTATTTCTTAATTGGAAAGGATTCAAAACAAAATGGCTATAATAGTAGATATTTTATTACCATGTTTTACTATTTGCTATTAATTGCTTAGATACGGATGTGATTAATTAACACTGCCATAGTGGTCTTGGTCTGCAGTTAGGCCCATACTTTGGAAGCCTATATTTGGCGCCACCTTAGGGTCCCTGTTGTAGATTATAAATACAAACCTTCTCTTGGGATTTTAATCACAAATATCGAGAGAACTTAGTGAGTTGTTCACCGAAACAAACAAAAATAGTGTAAAGGTCATACAACAGAAGTTTCGAGGTAACCTGAGACTCCCGTCGATTAACCGCGCACTGAGACACGAGTCCCGTATGCCCTCCGCGACGCACGACCTACGACCATGCCAAGTCGTACGCATCGCACGTAGCCGAGCGATCGCATACGCAAGTGATCCTGCATGACCCAAAACCGCACACGACGTCTACAACTCAGCGACGAGACGATTCAATTTTTGTTCGAGCGAACCGATGTGGCTCAGACGATCTTCGTCAAAGGAAATAAAAAACATCTCAGAGTTTGCAAAGTTTTAAGACGTACGTGTCCAATCCTTACTTTACTCGGCTGCGCTTTAGGCTTATTCTTGTAGACTAAATCCGTGACTTACATAAATGACGTTCCTCATACAACCACAACAAAATAATCTCTCCCAGATGAAGTTGGCTGAAAATTTTGAGATGGGGATTGAGAGTCAGTAGACTGACAGTCTGGATTGCTCTTTGGTTGAGATCTAAAGCTAAATCTCCCTTCTTTGCTTTCAACCATTCCCCTTACCGACCCTCCTGTAGATTCTCTTTTGAAATAGCATACAATATTTTTTTTCACAAAATCTATCTAAATGGTCTATTGTTTCACTAAATAGCATCCCATTCGTCAAAATTCAAAAGGTTTTTAAATAAATAAAGAATGATATTATTCAGGGTGTGATTGAATATAGCCTTGATTGAGTTTTGATTGCTTTTTTAGTTATTTGAAAAATGTTGGGTTACGTTTGAGTGAAATTTTAAGTTTGTATTAAAATAATATTTAAAATAAAATAACTAAAGTTGATTAGATGTAAGAAAAGGAAAAATGTGATTGAAAGTGATAAGTAGTTAAAATTATGTTAGTGAATGAATAATGAATTAAAATTGATGTGATGCGTAAGGATGATTGATTGATATTATTTAATTATATTGATAATATGGAGGATACTGAGGTTGGGTTAAACATGAGCTGAAAAAAGTGATTGAGTTAAAAGTAATTAGATGTTTCTAGCCAAATCCATATCCATTCACCCTCTCATTATTTTTTTTTTATTTTTTTTTCCTCCAGAAGGATAGAAATTCAATAAAGAAAAACACGTAATTACAAATACCTAACTAATAACATCCCAAATAGGCAGCTACACAACTGAATTGAAAGGGAGGACATCCCAGAGGGTAGCCTAAAGACCCCACAAGTCATCCACAACAACAAGAACAAGAAATCCCAACGGGAGAATAACTTACTCCCAACAGGAAAATGAACACCTCAAACAAATACAAAACACCAAGCACACAAAAAACACAAAACTTACAACTAGTAATACTAGATTAATGCATCAACCCCAACCCCCCAATCAGCTCACCCTTCCAATAAAGGCTGCCCCGGGACCACCATGAAGAAATGCATCAACCCCAACCCCCCAAAAAATCTAGCGATTGCAACTAAAAATGACCGGAGCCGAGAAGAACACCCGCCGGAGAAACTAGTCACTCCAACATCAGGGACCAACCAGAACGAGGGGGAAAGGACACACACAACAGAACCAAACATCGCGAGAACGATGCTCGACGCCGCCAGATGGACATGGGAGGATTTAGAAAATTTAATTGGGGGGTTTCTAAATAATTTTTAATAATGACATACTTCATTAAACATACAAAGTTTCATTCCTAGAATGGAAAAAAAAATCAAAAAAATACATATCGTTCAAACTTTGTGACTATTAGAATTGTGTTCGACGTTCTCTCAAGTCACGAAACCCATCGATGATTGACTCGGTAGTAATAGATCTTGCAATTTCTCTGTCAACAAAGATAGTCAAAGAATTTACAATAAAGTCATCTTCCATTTTATTTCGAATTTTGGATTTAACGATAGATATAACCGAAAATGCATGCTTTGTGGTCGCTCTTCAACATTTTTTTTTGTCAAACTATCTAAGCTACAGAGGATGAATTAAAACATATAAGAATAATGAATAAGTACACACATTGAGTATTAGAGGTGTGCTAATTTTAAATCCTAAATCCCTAAAAAGATAAATAAATTTAATTATGAACATGAGCATAAATTAAAGTACTCAAAAATATGAAAGGATGATCAAATAATTAGAAGAATCAATGAATTGTTGAGTATTATTATTGCTGCANCAAGTTGAGGGCCTGAGAATTTGAGATATTTTTTAAGTTAAGTATAAGTAAAATATTTTAGATTAGTTTAATTAATAAAGAAATAATATATTATTATAATACATAAAAGGTGAAAGTTGAGCTGTATTTCTTTAAATATATCTCTAATTTAAATATATCTCTAATGGGCTTGGTCTTAGCCCACCTAATCAAAAGCATTTAGTTAATTGGTTAGGGGGACAAAAATAATTAAATATACTAATCTATTATATTAAATATATACTTAATTAAAAAAAAAAAAGGTTTGGGGGGACCATGGCCCCCCTTAGTATACATGTCCAGGTGCGGAGCTTTATTTGGACTAGGTCCACACTAGAAAAAAAAACCTAGTATTAGTATTAACCCATATTGTTTAATCTAAAAAATACTAATATGCCATATGAGCCCAATAAAAACTGCCCAACTCACAAAGACTAAACCCTAGTATTACTACTATCTCATATGAGCCCAATAAATAAGCTTAATATAATAAACTAATAAAGCATTTAACAAAATAATTAAACAAGATGAAAGAGTGCATAGATCATGCAAACAAATACAAAGGGAAAGAAAAAGAGGGAAAAATAGGGGGAAAAGGAAAGAGTCAAAGAGTTTGTCAATTTTCGGTCTAACTATACGGGAAGACTACTTACAAGATAACTAAATTCTTTCTATTTGTTTTAGTAGAGGTAAAAATTACTCTTTTTTATTTTTTTAGATAGTGGTACATACATTCTTTTTATGTAGAAATTGCGCATTCAAGCCCTTTTTAGGTTTTTTTTTAGCTATTTAAAGTGTAAAACAACAACAACAACAACATAGCCTTTAGTCCCAAGCAAGTCGGGGTAGGCTAGAGATGAAACCCAAGAGAACCATCGGTAAAAGAAACACAAAAAGGGTTGAAACAAAAGGAAGAGATTGGAGCAAAAGAGAAAGGAGTAAAAGTCACGGTTCTGGCACGTTGATTGCTAGCCTCCAAGCGCTCTTATCCACCGCTAAATCCTTGGAGATATTCCAATCTTTAAGGTCTCTCTTAACCGACTCTTCCCAAGTGAGTTTAGGCCGACCTCTACCTCTCTTTACGTTCTCGAACCGCTGTAGAACTCCCCTACGCACCGGTGCATCAGGAGGCCTCCGTTTGATATGTCCGAACCACCTCAGCCAATGTTGAACCAATTTCTCATCAATTGGAGCCACCCCGACCCTATCTCGAATATCTTCATTCCGGATTCTATCCCTTCTTGTGTGCCCGCAGAACCATCACAACATACGCATCTCTACTACACTTAGTTGTTGGACATGTTGCCTTTTTGTAGGCCAACATTCAGCATCGTATAGCATCGCCGGGCGAATCGCCGGGCGAATCGCCGTCCTATAAAACTTACCTTTTAGCCTCTATGGTACCCTCTTATCACAGAAAACGCCCGAAGCTTGCTGTCATTTCAACCAACCGGCTGCAATTCTATGCCTAACATCAGCATCAATGCCGCCATCCTTTTGTAGCATCGATCCTAAATACCAGAAAGTCTCCTTCTTGGCCACCACTTGCCCGTCAAGGCTAACGTCACCCTCATCATGTGAAGCCATGCTGAAAGCGCACGTCATGTACTCGGTCTTCGTCCTACTAAGTCTGAAGTCTTTCGACTCTAACGTGTCCTTCCACAGCTCTAATTTCCTATTTACCCCTGCTCTACTCTCGTCAACTAGCACCACATCATCAGCAAAGAGCATACACCAAGGGATATCACCTTGTATGTCCCTTGTGACCTCATCCATCACCATGGCAAATAAATAAGGGCTCAATGCTGACCTTTGGTGTAGTCATATTTTAATTGGGAAGTCACTGGTATCGCCCCCACATGTTCGGACACACGTCATCGCATCCTTGTACATATCCTTGATGAGAGTAATGTACTTAGATGGGACTTTGTGCTTTTCTAAGGTCCACCACATGACATTCCTCGGTACTCTGTCATAAGCCTTCTCAAGGTCGATAAAGACCATGTGCAAGTCCTTCTTTTGGTCCCTATATCTCTCCCTCAACTGTCGTATTAGGAAGATCGCCTCCATGGTCGACCTTCCAGGCATAAACCCAAATTGGTTTTGGGTCACACTCGTCACTCGTCGTAGGCGATGCTCGATAACCCTCTCCCAAAGCTTCATCGTATGGCTCATTAACTTAATCCCACGGTAATTACCACAGCTTTGAACATCTCCCTTGTTCTTGAAGATTGGTACTAAAATACTTCTCCTCCATTCATCAAGCATTTTGTTTGACCGGAAAATGAGGTTTAAAAGTTTAGTTAGTCATACTAACGCTCTAGCGCCCAAGCATCTCCACACCTCAATGGGGATACCATTAGGGCCCATTGTTTTACCTCCCTTCATCCTCTTCATAGCCTCTCCGATCTCTGCCTCTCGAATACTTCTCACCACGCGTATATTGGTATCCTCAAATGAGTCATCCAACTCCAGGGTAGGACCCTCACACTCCCCATTAAACAATTTGTCGAAGTACTCTCGCCATCTGTCCTTGATCTCCCCATCCTTCACCAGTGGCCGATCCGACCCATCTTTAATACATTTGATTTGGTTGATGTCCCTTGTCTTCCTCTCCCGAATCCTAGCCATCCTATAAATGTCCTTCTCCCCCTCCTTCGTGCCTAGGCGCTGATAAAGGTCATCATAGGCATGACCCTTCGCTACACTCACGGCACGCTTTGCAGCCCTTCTCGCTATTTTATAGCTCTCAATGTTGGTTGCACTCTTGTCAAGGTGGAGGCGCTTGAAACACTCCTTCTTCTCCTGAATAGCCCTTTGCACCTTGTCATTCCACCACCAAGTGTCCTTCGCTTCCTGCTTGCCTTCCCTACTCACACCAAGTACTTCTGCAGCCACCTTCCGCACACATGTTGCCATCTTTAGCCACATATCATCTGCATCTTCGCCTTCTTCCCAAGGCCCCTCACCTAGCATCCTATCCTTAAACGTCTGCACCGCTTCCCCTTTAAGCTTCCACCACTTCGTTCTCACGGTCTTGACACATTTGTCCCGGTGGACACGTGTTCGGAATCGAAACCCGCCAGCACCAGCTTATGCTGGGGGACAACACACTCCCCAGGTATCACCTTGCAATCTATGCAAGCGCTTCTATCCTCCCTCCTTGCAAGAATAAAGTCGATCTGACTTGAGTGTCGTCCACTATGGAAGGTCACCAGGTGAGATTCCCTCGTCCTAAAGAGGGTGTTCGCTATCAACAAGTCGTAGGCCATCGCAAAGTCCAACACACCCTCCCCCTCTTCGTCCCTACTACCATACCGAACCCACCGTGCACTCTCTCGAAACCTACCTTAGTCGTACCCACATGGCCGTTTAGGTCCCCTCCTACAAAGAGCTTCTCGCTGGCAGGCATCGTACTCACCAAGGCATCCAGATCCTCCCAGAATTGCCTCTTTGCGCTCTCACTAAGACCTACCTGAGGGGCATAGGAACTGATCACATTCATGGTCAAATCTCCAACTACCAATCGGACTAGGATAATCCGGTCGCCTTGCCTCCTAACATCGACAACTCCATCCTTAAGGCTCCTATCGATCAGGATGCCTCACCATTCTTACTCGATGAAGCCCCAGTGAACCAAATCTTGAAGCCAGTATCCTCCACCTCCTTCGCCTTCTGACCCTTCCATTTTGTCTCCTGGACGTATAGGATATTTACACGCCTCCTATTAGCTGCATCGACTAGCTCACGTAGCTTACCTGTTAGGGACCCTACGTTCCAACTACCTATACGGACCCTAGTTGGTTCGACTAGCTTTCTTGCCCTTCGCACCCGTCGAGAGAGATGCGAAGACCCTTGCTCATTTCCACTATACCCGGGCGCCGATGTAGCGCGCCACTAAGGAAATGATGACCCGGTCCTTGCTCACTTAACACCATGCCCAAACCACGACATGGCGCGTCCCCGAGGAGGAGACGACCCGGCCCTTGCCCATTTGACACCATACTCGGGGTTCCGATATGGCGCGTCGCTAAGAGGGTTACGCCCCAACGAATTTCTCATGTGTTTCATCTCCATAGAACGACTAGGTTTTACGTTAGCTCGCCAAGCCTATCACAACCCTCCTCCTTTATCAGGGCTTGGGACCTGCTATGTTGAGACAACATAGGCGGAGTTTTAGCTATTCAAAGTGTGATATGTCAAAATGAGGAATTTCATTTATTGTAAATTTATGTTATTACTTTTTTTTTTTTTTTTTTTTTTTTTTTTTTATATATCAGACATTGAGAGATATTTTCAAAAAAGGACATGCCATCAAAATTCTTCTGAAAATGTCTCAAAAAAGATGCTTTGAATCCAATTAGATTTGAGGAAAATTCTAGTATCTTTGGACAGAAAGAATATAGGACAAGAAATTCTGGTATCAAAGCGAAAATTAGTCAAGATGATCAGGTTTTATCTTCAAGAAACCGTTTTTTGCATTTTTCTTTTTCATTAAGTTTTTTTGTTATATTTTTTTAATTATATGATTAGGCTTCCGTTCATTCTTTTTGCTAGATCCGCCTCTGTACATGTCCGATGGATATACCTTTTGTCCTGGTGCTAGTTGAAATCGGTCGGAGGTGCCGCACCCGCAAGTGAAAAGGCTCCTCAATTGCCGATGAGAAGAGGCGAGAGTTTGCTAAAGGGGATTTCTCATATTTTTTTTTTTTTTTTTTTTTTTAGCCTTACTACCCTCTCATTATTTTAAAAAATTCGAAAAGTACAATTACAAAGGCGTTCTATCAAATCAAGATTAGAAAGTGAAAGTTTAAATGGTGTAAAATAATAGCTGTCAACACATAATCCCTTCCCGAACACCAAAGTAGCCGACCAACCAAACAACGGTTCACACATGTGGAATTGTGGCTGCGTAGTTGCTGACCAATTGTATAGTTATATTATTAATATAATTTAAATGATAATTTTCTTAAAAGATTAATTTACATGTTATATAAAATTTATATTGTCCATTATAAATTCATAATTTTTTTTTTTGTAATCGTAATATTATTATTATTTTTAATCTAATGCTTAAATTATATAAAAAATTTATTTGTTATATCCATACAACTATTGCCATTAATATATGATGCAACATCTACATCTATATTGTTAATATATATAAACTATACCTTATCTTGTTGTGTAATTTGTGTATGTGCACTTAATAGATTACGCCATAATACTTAGTACTTTTTGCTTTAATTAATATGTACCCCGTGCGATGCACGAAAATAATATTAAATCTACAATATTATAAATAGACCTCGAGTTTGAGTTACTAAGTAGAAATTACTATTGATTCTATTTAAAAAGAGGAAGAAAAAAAATAATTATAAATTAAAGAGGAGGATAAACAATACTTAATAATTATAAATAAAAGATTCGGGGTCAAACAATGTAAAATTATTTTGTATAAGAGAAAATAAAATTTGGACCTTTAATATTAAAACACCTAAAATGTTATATTAGTATATGTAAAAGTATTCAAAATTTTCTATATTATTTTTGCAAGATGTGAAGTCACCTACAACTTTTCTAAACAATTTTAGAAGGAAAATATATCTAAAAACATTTGAATTTAACATTGTGTAAAAAAAAAATTTCTAGACTGTTTTGTAGAGAAAACATGTCTACAAATATTTAAATTTAACATCAATTATGTATATGTGTGTATATATAGACGAATATGTAAAAAAAAATGTCTAAACAATGTGTTTAAAATATCTAAAATATTATAAGACATTCAGATGATACCGAATTTATGGTGTTACATCTATCTAACAAAATTTGATTACACACAATTTCAAAATTATTATTATACATTTTACGTTGTTTTCGAGGATGTATTGTTAGTTTATAATATTTGTAAAAATATTAGTAATTAGACCAATGAAAATTAGCAGCGCTCGAGGATGTATTGTTAGTTTATAATATTTGTAAAAATATTAGTAATTAGACCGATGAAAATTAGGAGCGCTCGATATGGGTTCGTATTTTTTTTTAAAATAAGGGATTTAGTTTATAATATTTGTAAAAATATTAGTAATTAGACCGATGAAAATTAGGAGCGCTTGATATGGGTTCGTATTTTTATTTTAAATAAGGGATGAGATTTTGAGTACCATAAAAACAGGTAAAAAAAAATACAAATATTTATTGTCACCGGCGGTTTTGGGTAAAAAAAAATAGGAAAAAGAAAAATAGATATATACTGTCACCGGCGGGCGGTTTTGAGTACCAAAAAAAAAGAAAAAGAAAAACAGATATAGACTGTCACCGGCGGTTTTTGAGTACCAAACAAAGAGGAAAAAGAAAAACATATATATACACCGCCGATTTTTTTTTTACCAACAATTACTAGATATATTTAATGATATTGACGGGAAAAACTTGCTAAATTTGTAAAAAGGTTATTCTTTTTATATAATGATAGATTTAAAATTTAATCAATCTATTTTTAAAACAATTAACTTAATTATGGAATAACTAGTATGTAAAACAACAACATATAATTGGTCGTGGCTAAGAATTTATTTCTTTAATAATATGCCAACGCACATAAGAACCGATTACGAATAATACTTGTACTTTTTGCTTTAATTTAAAATTTAATCAATCTATTTTTAAAACAATTAACTTAATTATGAATAATGTGCACTCCAAGAAAATGATGAAATTCCAATGAAAAATTTCAACGAAAATATGTTCTATTGGAATTCCAACTGTATTTGCAATGGATATTCCCATGCTATTATACCCATTGGAATTTTTCAATAGATTCCAACGAAAATTTCAATAAAAATATTCGGCTGAAATGAATTTTCTATTGAAACTTCTATTAGATTTTGATTCAAACGGCTATTTTTTCAATGATTTTTTACTGTAAGAATTTCCGTTGGAATATGCAATTTCCCTAGGCATTTTTATTTCCACACTCATTGAAAAATCTACCGTTGAAATCGTCAAAATCCAACAAAATTCTAATGGAAAACTCATACCAACGGAATAATTTCGCTGGGATTTCCATTGAAATCATTTCAACCGAGGTTATACCATTGAAATATTCGTTGAAATTTCTATTGGAATATATTACCGTAAATTTTTCAGTTAGAATATAACAATTTTTTTATTTTTATTTTTTATTTTTTTTTATTTTTTTTTAGTGGTGTAACTTTATTAATTAAAACACAACAAATCACTCCTAATTAATACTAGATAGTATGTAAAAAACAAAATAACTTCCAACCCTTTGTGCCTACTTTCTCGTGAAATTCACCATACGAAAGAAAAAAAAAAAAATTATATAACGAAAGAAGTAAAATATAATTATTTTCTGTTCATCTGCAGTATGGATGAATTAAACGATTCATATCCACAAACTATTGATAACGGGACCAATCAAACTATCAAAGTAAAGATCACATAAGACTTTTTTCATGAAGGCAAAATTTTGTGACATTCTTGCAATGTTTACCTTTGTAGTGCCCACTAAGTACACTAGTACAAAGTTGACAATCCATTATAATGACTCTAGCTAGTAGTGTTTATAATTAACACTAATACTTATCTTAATCAAAGTCATTAAGATAATGGGACTACGTACGCTCTTGCGAGCCTCTTCTTATTATTATCACTATTTGTCTTCCTAAGGCATGTTAGTCATCCATTTTACATTTTAATATTAAAAGATTAAAGTCACTACCTTATTCGTTCTTTGATGAAAATTCCATCAAGCTTACTTTAATAAAATTTTACCAAGGAAAAAGTGGGTTTGAATATTGATTCTTTCAGAGTATGTGGACTACCCTTCTTCACCTAAAAGTTAAATTATATTTTAGTTTTTTCAATAAATGTAACAAAGAAGGGAACTAAGAATAATATATTTATGCCACACATCAGGACACAGTTGCACATTAAATTAGGAATCAAGAAAACTACAGATGAGACAAATGGAGGGAAATTCTTGAAATTTCGCTTTTTACATCATTTATACTACCAACATAAATAAATTGAAAATCAATTTTAATCCCAAAAAGTAGGAGTGTTCACGGTCCGGTTTTAACCGGAAAAAACCGTCAATCCGGACCGCGGATCGGTTAAATGGTCAGTTAAAAAAGCCTTAAAAAATCCGGTGGTTAATTTTTTTAAAAATCCGGAATAACCGGTCCGGTTAACGGATTACCTGCTGCAAACCGCCGGTTTAACCGGACCGGACCGGTAAATATTAAAAAACTATAACAAATATATATATACATTCAGTCATTCACTATGACCGACAAATACAATACATTCACTATGAATGCTTTGCTCTTATTATTTCAGGTGTATAAACTGACTGAAAAATGAATGTTTGCTTGAGTTCAGTTTGCATAATTAATCTTCATCATTTTTGTATTTTTATGTTTATGGGAGGAAATGTGCATTTTTATGATTATGAGATGAATTGTGTACTTTTTATTTCATTATTGTTGTTTTTCTTAATTTTTAAGCCCAAATAATCTCTTTAGGACCCAAAATTGAAAAACAAAAATTAAGCCCAAAATGAAAAAAATAAAAATTGAAGGCCCAAAACAAGTTTTGAATTTAACCGGTTAACCGCCAAACCGGACCGTCCAATGCGGTCCGGATTGTGGTCGGTTAAAAAATAAAACCGGTCCGGTTATGGACAAGAAAAAAAATTAACCGTTAGGTCCGGTTTGGTCATGGTTTGGGCTAAAACCGGACCAATCCGGACCGTGAACACCCCTACCAAAAAGATAGGTAGATTGCTAATATCTTTATGGAGGCTTTTATTCATCGAGTAAATTCTCTGGTCGTTTTCCATTTGTATTTCTACTCCCGGCAATTAAAGTGCACATTTTTTTCTTCTTTTATTTAAATCATTGCTTATTTTTCTTCTTGCGAATATAGGTCTGGTTGTCTAATTATTACTTAAAGGTCTACTAAAATGTTAAAATTACTCTTTTGCCTTGTTTAAATTTTGCATGGCCATGACCAAACTATCAAAATACAGCTGGTTTGTTTAGGTTATGTTTGGTACACAAATGAGCTAGCTTATAGTTTATTTGGTTAGCTTATAAGCTCCCTGTTTTTAAATAAACTCCGTTTGGTAGGACGAGCTTTTTGAAAAAGCTCGAGCTTATTTGATAAGCTTATTTGGGTAGCTTTTCAAATAAGCTCGTTGAAATTTTTATTTTAGCTAGCTTATCAGCTATTTTACCAAACACTTTTATCATATAAGTTAGCTTTTCAGCTTTAAGTCATATGCTATAAGCTATAAGTTAAAAAATTACTGATAAGCTATAAGCTAACTTATCAGCTATCAGCTAGCTTATCAGCTAGTTTTACCAAACATAGCCTTAAAAAAAAATTGATCATAATTTTAATATGTTAACAATATAGATTGTTGTTTATTAAATCATATGAAAAAACAAACAGTTCTATGACGTGGATGTACTTATTATGGCATAATTTGTAAGGTAAAATAAAATTTAATAGGAATAAAATGAGTTATAAATGGAATGATTATGGAAAAAATAAAGATTTTTAGCAATATGTTTGTGTTGGAAATGGTGAATGCATAAAGAGATTTCGAAAGGTAGCAAACAGATATCCAAAAATGGAGCAAGAAGATTACTATATTCTTGATAATGAGCTGCGCACACAAGATGGCTATTCATAGCCTGAACATCACATAAACCCTAAACTACTAGACAATGAGAAGGAGGCACGTGTACAATGCTATGTTGTAATGCATGCTAGGACAATTGAGCCTTATCTGTAACAAATTCAAAAAATAAACTCAGTCTGACGTGAGACGGTCCTTGCACAGATTGTTGGTATTGCTATTGTGAGCATTATCTTTATCATCCCACCTCAATTTGAAGGAGGCTGCAAGTAGCACTTGAAGTCGAGATTGCAGGCGAGAGAATTTTTTTTGAGACAAGGGTTTTGTTAAAATGTCAGCCACTTGATCAAGAGAGGGAACATGATATGCACCTTGAGGAGCTTGTTGGAGATGAGGTCCCGAACAAAGTGAAGGTCAATTTCAATGTGCTTTGTGCGAGCATGGAGGATAGGGTTGCTTGCAAGGGAAATTGTGCTAAGGTTGTCAATCCAGATGGTTGGAAATTGGGGAATTTGAACATGGAGCTCAGTGAGAAGAGATTGGAGCCATGTCATTTCAGAGGCCGCATGAGCAAGACTCCTATACTCAGCCTCTGTACTTGACCTAGAAATGGAGGCTTGCTTTTTAGAACACCATGATATAGGGTTCCTGCCAAGAAAAATGCACACCCCAGTGATAGATTTTCTATCATCAAGGTCTCCACCCCAGTCAGAGTCTGAGAATCCATTAAGAATGGTGCTTGAATTCCTGGGGTAATACAAGCCATAAGACAAGGTGCCTCTGAGGTACCTAAGTATCCTTTTGACAACTTTAAAATGATTATCAAGGGGACACTGCATGTATTGGCCAACTTTGTTCACACTGTAGGCAATGTCAGGTCTAGTGATGGTTGCATACTAGAGTGAACCCACAATGCTCCTATAGTCATTGATATTATCAATAGGAGAGCTATTAGTTTTGGATAAGGTAGGGGCAGTAAGCATAGGGGTGGAAACTGGGTTGGCCTCCCACATGTGAGATTTCTGAAGAAGGTCTTTAATGTACTTAAATTGGGATAGTTGTATTCCATCAGGGGTGTGAGTGCTTTCTATTCCTAAAAAGTGGTGAATTTCACCAAGGTCCTTCAAGGAGAAAGATTGGATGAGGAGGTCAATAACCTGTTGAACTTCAATAGGATCATTCACTGTGTCAAGTATATCATCTATGTACACAAGGAGACAAACAGTGCAGTGAGGTAGGTGTTTGACATAGAGGGAGTTGTCATCTTTTGAGTGGGTGAAGCCAAGCTTATGAAGAACATTTTTCATCTTGAAGAACCATGCCCTTGGTGCTTGTTTTAAGCCATAGAGTGATTTATGTAACTTGCAAACCAGAGGTTGAGAGCTTGAGATTGCAAAACCTGGAGGTTGTTCCATGTAGATTTCCTCATCAATGGTGCCATTAATAAAGGCATTGTTAATGTCGAGTTGTCTGACTTTCCAGTTGTAAGTGAGGGTAAGAGAGAGGACAGTCCTTATGGTGGTAGTTTAACAACTGGGCTTAAGGTTTCTGAGAAGTCAACACCAGCAGTTTGGTTGTAGCCTTTGGCTACAAGCCTTGTCTTATATCTTGCAATGGATCCATCAGCATGGTGTTTAAGCTTGAAGATCCATTTACAACCAATGATAGATTTATTGTGTGGAAGGGGTACTAAAGACCAAGTTTCATTAGTAATGATGGCATTGTACTCACTGAGCATTGCAGCCTTCCACTTAGGATAAGTGAAGGCCTCTAAATAAGATGTTGGTTGTTGTGTGTCCAGTGACTCGGTTAAGAAGGTATTTGGCTTGAGGTGGCCTGTTTTAGACCTGGTCACCATATGGTGAGTATCTGCAATCTGAGAACGAACCATTGTTAGTAGTAGTGGTAGGTGAAACAACACTCTCAATTGGCAATTCAACAACCAAAGGTATAGTACTGTGGCTGGATTGAGATGAGGATGAGTGTGTAGGGCTATGAGTTGAGTGAGTTTGAGGTGATGGGGATGTTGGAGTAGGGGGTGATGATGTGGATGTGTGATTATGAGTAATTGGAGTTTGAGTGATGGAATCAGAGGTTTGAAGTATGGGGGGTCGGTTAATATGAACAAAATGTTGGTTTTGAGTGGTAGGTGGAATGGAAGTGTGAGCAATGCCCAGGGGAAAATTGTGTTCATCAAAGGCAATGCCTCTTGTGACAATTATTTTACCATTAGAGAGTATGGCTTTAAAACCCTTATGTTTGGAGTTGTAGCCAAGGAAAGTGCTAGAGAGTGATCTGGGTTGAAGTTTATGTTTGTTATAGGGCCTTAGATTAGGGAAACAAAGGCAACCAAAGGTCTTTAATGTGCTGTAGTTGGGTTTATGGCCATAGAGTTTTTCCAAGGGAGATTGGAAGTTAAGGCTTTTAACAGGAAGTCTATTTAGGGTGTAGACAGCAGTGTGGAAGGCATCATCCCAAGACTTTAAGGGCACATGAGAGTGAGATAGGAGAGCTAGGCCCATTTCAACAATGGTCCTATTTCTTCTCTCAGCTAAACCATTCTGGGCAGGAGCATAGGGGCAAGAGACTTGGTGCAAGATGCCAACTTCATTGAAGAGTGTGGTTAGTGATCTAAACTCACCTCCCCAGTCACCTTGGACAGCTTAATTTTATGGTTAAACTGTTTTTCCACAAGGTTTTTAAAATGAATAAATGCAGCATGAACATCAGATTTCTTTGAGAGAAAGTATATCCAGGTGTATCTGGTGAATTGACCCACAAAACATAGATAATAGTGAGATTTTGAATGAGGGGTGATTGGGGATGGCCCCCAGACATCTGTATGAATGAGTTCAAGGGGTTTGGTGTATTCAGATTCAGAGTTACAATAAAGCAAAGCATGGGATTTAGCCTAGAAGCAAGAACTGCAAAGAAACTTTTCACTCATAGAAAAATGGGACATTAAATTCTTTCATAACCTTGAAAACTACATCCCAAGAAACATGTCCTAACCTAGAGTGCCATAGTGCTAGGTTGGAGGTTTTGTTACAAGCATAGCTAGAAAGGCACTTGAACTAAACTGAGATTTAAAGGTAGCTTGAGCAGGTGAAGGTGGACTAAAACTGTGAGCATCAAACATGTAGAGACCTTGTTTAAGAGAGCCTTTGAGAAGCACTTGATGAGTTGTCTGGTCCTTGACAAGACAAAAGAGAGAGTGAAACTCAAAGAATACAGAATTATCTTTAGCAAATTGGGACACACTAATTAAATTTTTAGTGATGGCAGGTACATGAAGTAGATTTTTCAGTAAAAGGGGTTTTGAATGCATTGGTTTTAGTTGAGAACTGCCAATATGAGAGATGAGTAAACCTTTACCATTACCAACTTGGAGCTTGATGTTTCCTTGAAATTCAGATGCAAGGTTGAGGTTGGCTAGTTCATTGGTTACATGGTTTGAGGCTCCTGAGTCTGCAAACCAGCTAGCTTCTGAGCTTACATCACTTCCTGAGGTCAAATAGTGTGCAGCTGGAGATTGAGGGAGAGTTGGAGTCATGTGAGAGACCTAAGTTTGCACATTTGTAGGTCCAGGGTAGAAGGCATCAAATCTATGATAGCATTTGTCTGCAGTATGGTTGGATAGACCACAGACTTCGCATGGAATCCTGGAGTTGCCTTTGAAGTTTCTTCCACGACCTCTGCCACCTCTACCTCTTCCTCCTCTTGTTGAGTTGAAGTTGTTGTTGTTTCTGTTAAAGAAGGTGTGGCCTGCTTGGCTTCCAGGGCCTCTTTGATTGCTTTGGTTAGCATAGTGAACAGAGGGGTTGGATCCATCCAAGTTGATTGTGGGTTGAGCAGCTAGTTCAAGTCTGGATTCTAAGCTTAAGAGCATGGAGTAGACTTCATTCAGGCTGTAGGGTTCCACCCTTGTGGGCACTGCTACTACCACAACATTGTAATCTGACCCCAAGCCTCCTAGGATATGTAGGATGTGATTTTGTTCACTTACAGGTTCACCAGCTGTTCCTAAGGCATCACCGCTAGCTTTGACTTGTCTGAGAAAGTCTCTCATGGATAGGTTTCCCTTTTTCAGGGTTTATAGTTGCAGCTTGTAGTGTATAAGTCTGGCTTTGGATTGCCCAGAGAAGTTTGACTCAAGGAAGTGCCAGATCTCCTGTAAGGTGTTCTTTCCCACCATCATTACCAGTAGGTGAGCCAAGATGCAAGGAGTTGGTCTTGTCTAACCCAAGTGATGTACTCCGGGTTCACTTGGATCTAAGTAGAGCCTTCTGTGATGAGTGTTTGTGAGAGTGGTGAACTTTCTTTGGAGATGAAGGCTTCAAGGTCGTAGCCTTTAATGGCTGTTGAGACTTTCCAGAGGAGGTAATTGGTGCCTGTGAGCTTGGTGGACACCAATTAATGATGAGGTTGGATTATATTTGTGTTTGGTAGGATCACATGAGTTTGGGTTGAAGAGGAATCTGCCATTTTTTTTTATATTTTATAGCTGCAGGTAATCAAATTGGTGTTTGGTAGAGGCTAAGAAAAAGACAATCGAAAAATCTGTAGGGCATTAAATGAATCAGGCTAAGGCTATGATCCTGAGCAAGAAGATTATTATATTCTTGATAATGAGTTGCGCATACAAGATGGCTATTTATAGCCTGAACATAACAGAAACCCTAAACTACTAGCAATGAGAAGGAGGCACGTGTACCGTGCCATGCTGTAATGCATGCAAGGACAATTGAGCCTTATCTGTAACAAATTCAAAAAATAAACTCAGTCTAACGTGAAACGGTCCTTGCACAGATTGTTGGTATTGCTATTGTGAGCATTATCTTTATCATTTTGGCATGCTAAAGAAATGATACCTGAATAATTTTTTTTGTCTAATATTATCATCATGTTATTAAATATAATTTTAATTCTTATATTAATGTTTTTCATATTTATATTAATGCTAGTGTCATTTTTATCTCTTAAAAAATATACTTTATTTATAATTAATAATTTTAAATTATTACAATCATCTTATGAAATAAATAACCAAATTATGAATTGATTACTATAAATTTGTCGTGAAAATATTATATAGGCATATATGATTGTATATAACTAATATGAGGGAATTCAACTAATTAATAAATATATAAACATAAAATAAAAAATAATAATAATAATTTATGGATATACATTGTTTGTGATTTATATATGCCTAAGAAAAATAGAAAAATAA
Source organism: Striga asiatica (assembly GCA_008636005.1). Classification (NCBI taxonomy): domain Eukaryota; kingdom Viridiplantae; phylum Streptophyta; class Magnoliopsida; order Lamiales; family Orobanchaceae; genus Striga; species Striga asiatica. Next base: position 3,036,792 of record BKCP01004405.1, on the reverse strand, counting down.
ATAAAATATTGTTTTATGTATTTATTTAATTTTTTTTTAAAATAAATTATTTAAAATATTTTTTTATCATTATTATAATATATATATATATGGGGCAGGGATCCAATAAGAAATAATAAGAAATAATATGGACCACTTGATCTACAATTCCAATGGCCAGGATGTAGCTGTCAGTTTTGGATTTGATGGTATTCTCGTAAATAGAGATGAATGTTGTGGTTATTTGTAGAAGTTTAAGGGTAATTTTGTATTTTAATAAAAAGCACTTCTCACACCTAACCCTTCATCTTCTCCCCCAACCCGTCACTCCCACACAGACATACACACAACCACCCTCCTGCCACTGCCCGTCGCCGCCCATCGCCGTCCGTCGCCGCCGTCTCAAACGTCTTCTCGCTCGCTATGTGTCTCTCTCTCACGTTCTCTGCATCTCGTCACCTCCGCCGATTGAACTCGCACAAGGTCACGAGCAGAGCCGCCATCGGCCACCTGCCCCGCCGCCGGCAAGACTATCGCCGCCACAAGCTCAGTCGGTCACGTTGACATCGCCGCCATCGGCCGCCACCGTCACGAACTGAGCCACCATCAGGAACCTACTCCGCCGCCTCCACGAGCCGAGCCACCATCAGCATAGATCCGGCCATCCTTGGATCAATCCGGCCGTATTCTTCTCTGCCGTGCAAAGTCGCGATCCTCGCCGACGACCGGAGGTGCAGCAGATGCTTGCGGCCACCGGGAGAGTCAATCTGATGTTTTCTACGGGACATTGTCGTCCGGCGGTGTGAAGGGTGGCGGCGGGCGGCGGGTGGAGGGCGACGAGCTGAGAGTGACGGGAATATGATGATGTTCATGTGGGGGAGGATTGAATATTGAAAATTAGACAAGTCCAAAGGACTTTGATGCAATTTTAGATTTTTTAATTTATTGTATTTTAATATGTGAGGCATTATTAAATGAGTTTAATAGGTGCACACTAATGATATAAAAAATGGACAATATTGTGCATTAAATTGCACATTAAAAATCATGTAACTTAATGAAATCACATAGATGCTGCTACTAATTGTTCGGATTGTTTATTTTGGTCATTTTGAATAATGTGCAACATATCTAACACTAATGTGCAGTGTTTCAGTCGCTATTGTGCTTCTGTACAAATCGAACTTTTGCCTAACAAAGTTAAAACCCGAACTAAAATACATGATTTATTCGGTCGGTTAACGAAATTACTATAATTATTATAAATAATAATTTTTATATAATAAATATTTATTTAACAATTGAATTATCTTATTTGATATTCTTGCATTAATTTTTATTGTAAATACATAATTTATGAAACACCAAAATTAACGTTGTGCATTGCCATATATAATAATGTGCCTTTGGTCTAGTATTATCGTGCAATCGATTGAGCGGGGGTATTTTTACGTGCGTCTCAATTTTAGAATAATTTAGTGATGTGTAATTTCAGTTAACATTACTGTGCACTTATTAATTTATTTATATATTAAAAATATATTAAGTATTTATATTTTTTATTTAGTATTTTATATTATTGCATGTAGAAATAAATAATATATATATGATATAAAAATTATAAATTTTTAATATATGTGAAAAAATGCACACTGATGTGATAATGTGCATTATTCTATGCATTGATGTGCATTTGGTTTAACACTGTTGTGCAATCCAACCATCTCTAATGTGCAGTGCAGTATTTTTTTTTTGTACCTAAATAATCAAATTTATTTTTTATTTATGTTATATTTATTATTTTTTATGAAATATTTTTATATTATTTTTTGATTTTAAAATACATAATATATATATATTTATAGATATATTTATATATAACAAATAATTTTGTATGTGTGTGGTATATTATTGTGTATTCTACACCCATGTATTTTTAATGTGCATAATATTGACAATTTTACTATATTAATTAAAAATTCATTTATTAGTTCTTACAAATTACAGTTTTGCCACCTGGACTAAAGTGAAAATAATCAAATTTTATAAAATTACAACCAAGTCCCTTAAAAGCATCAAATTTCTTATAACAAAACCCCTTTCAATTTTTGCAGGTCGTCTCTCTGGTAAGGTACCGCAGCCGCCGTCGACTACCCTTATAGGTCGCCGCGTGAACGGCCGTCCTTCAGTCGGCGTCCGACGCGGATCTCGCAGCCGTGAAATCGGCTAAGGGGAGATCCCTCCGCCACGCCCATGCCGGTCAATAGATGTGGACGAAATCATTAGCCTGCGTCTTGATCGCCGTCGATTTTGGGCTCCGGTGATCTCTGAATTCCGGCCGATAGAGTGCTATAGATATGGCGGCTGAAGCGGCGCCGGAGCAGTCTGCGGCCGGAGACGTTGGCGGCGGTGGTTGAAACGACGGAGCGCCGGCGTCTGGTTCTTGTGGGCGGCGATGGTGGCGCGACGGTGGGGTGGCGCGACGGTGGAGGTTGGAGGCGAGTCATCGATGGTGGTGCGACGGTGTGTGTAACTGTGTGTGCAGTCGTGTGTGTAGTGTGTGTAGCGTGTGTGTGAGAGAGAGATGGCAGGCGTGTGTGGTGTGTGTAGTGCGTGTGAGAGAGAGGTGGTTGGGGGATGATTTAATGGTAGTGGCCACGTGGCAGACCATTATTGGAGGTGTGTGAGTGGGTAATTGGCATGGTTCCAATACAATGTCTAAAATACCTTTAATGAATATATAAATGCTTATTTTTTATTACCGTTAGATCATGAGATCTGATGGCTATGATTTATTCTTATTTCTTTCATTGAGCACCATTCTCACCGGAGCGCACCCCTATATATATATATATATATATATATATATATATATTTTGTTTTCAATATCATTGTTGTTTTTAATCTTTGAAAACTTCAATCACAGATATAAGAACGAATTATCCGGCCATGTATAGAAATAAAAAATCCATTTAGATGTATTTTACGAATTCAAATGAAATAGTAATCCCTACCTTTAGATTATATTTGATTATGACTAAGTATATTTTTATGTCATTCCCTCAAACCCACGGTTTTGATATGGAGCCATCGGATGGCTCGGCTTATGGAGCCATCCATAGTTATCCACAAATGGTGTATTGACACGTGTCCTGTAATAAATGCACATTGGACACGTGTCAATACCTAACATTATGGATGGCTCCATAAGGGAACCATCCGATGGCTCCATAGCATTTCTGCTCAAACCCATTATATTATCGTAACTCCCTTCTTACGAAAAAAAAAAAAATGAAGAATAATTGAACGTTTGGAATATAACATGGCGCCCCAAAAACGTTTTGTTTATGCTTTTGTTGGTCATTAATCGCACTTACTGAAAGCTGCACCGTGCGAATCGTGGCAAATACTACTATTTATTCTTTTTCTTTATTTATATTACTATTTATTCTGATGACACTATCTTTATTCCATCACTTTACGTAATTTAATAATTAACTAGTAACGACATGCGCTCAAACCGTCCAATTGATAATTAATATTTTAGGTAAATTTGAATATATGCAATTGCTTTTTCTTGTCCGATGCAATTGGCCACCATTAATTATTTAATTTTTCTTATGGAATGTACGTTGATATTAATTATTAAAAAACATAATAAAGAAAAAAGAGGCATCAACGGCATTAGCACACTGCACATATTAATAAGGCTCTTAATATTTAATATTTAATTGACAATATTACGAAAAAAAAAAAAAATAGAAAACACTCTTGGAGTGTTTTAGCTACACACAACGGGTTTTGCCTAAAATAACCTCATGAGTCATGCCCCAAAATTCATCCATAATTTTCTAACTTTACCAGCTTTTAATTACTTAATAATTTACACAGCCACACAACATATCCAGAGGAGAGAGAGAGTGGATGGGTTCGCGGATACTTAATCATGCTTTACGGGATAATTATTGTGATTAATTACGTGATTAAGGAGTTGATTGAGTAAAGTCCGGGGTTATTAACGCTCGGTTGGTTCAAAAGCTGGCGCGTGAGCAGCACTTGGCGTACGTCCCACAGTCTCTGGCGGAGCACCGCCGCCTCCGACCGGAGGAACTCGTTCTCCGCGCAAAACATCTGTGTCTGATGCACCACCAGCCGCAGCCGGTTCATCAGTTCCCGGTTCACGACCTTATTCCGGTTCACTTGGTCCCTCAAGTCCTCCAGGTGTTTCTGCTTTCGCATACGTGACCGCCTGGCCGAGTCCCGGTTTGATATCATGCGCCTAAGTTTTTTGTCGTCTACGACGGGGTCTAAGGGACTGGTCTCGTCAGAACCGGGGCTTACTAATTTTTCAGAGTTTCTCCGGATCGGACCGGTTTTCGAGGTAAATGTCTTGACTCGAAACGGTTCGTTGGATCCGGGACTCGGGGCTAGGTTCGAGGTGTCTGAACCGGAACCGGAAGCGGAACTGGCCGGTTCCGGACAGGGCTGTGGGATGAGGACAGCCGGTTCGTCTACATTTGGTGGGTGAAAGGGGAGACCCGGTTCATGGTGCTCCCATGGAAGTGAACCGGGCTCGAAAGTGAGAAACGGGTTGCTGAAGAAGGAGTCGCCGGGAAAAGGCACCGGAAAAGTGGACAACATGGCCGGAAAAGTGTTTAGTTAGAGGGGGAGTGGAGAGTTGGGGAAAAGGGAAGAAGTGAAGGATAGGAGAGCGGTATTTAAGGGCAAAACTAGGGGCAGCTTCGTGTGGCCCACGCGAGGGCATTTAAGTCATTTTGCGTCGTTGAGCGGGCAGCTTTTGAGTCAGCGGGCACTAGTGGTGGTGGTGGGGCAGCGGTTGGCTTTTGAGTTTGGTGCCTATTGCTCACGTCAGCTTGCGGAGCCCAGTCAAGCTTAGTCATGAAGAAATATCCCAGGTCGGATTTTAGGGACACGTGTCGAGCTGTTGTTGACTTTCGGGGGTGCTTACGTGAGAGCTAGTCGGCTGAGGCACGGCGCCCAGCCGGCTTGGTGTGGAGAGTTTAATCAAATTAATCTGCACCATTCTTTTTAGCCATCGTTGGGGAAAAGAATAATACTGTTGGTAAAAGGAGCAGTGAAAAAGGAATTTGTACTGTAGCAAATGAAGTAATTTCTGTTAGTTACGTAATTGACCAACTTAATAAAATATAACAATGTGTGTGTGTAGGGGAAATTGTAAAGTGGGTAAATTAATGCAGCTATAAAATATTATGTTGGATGAATGTTGAAAATTATAAAAGTAGAAGGGACGTCAAAATTATTAAAGTATCTGTAGGTAAGTCCAAATTGGGTTTCCTATAATTTCTGAACAACTTCATGAAAGAGGATTTGGTTGTTCATTCTGTTGAGCCTATTTGTAGATAGTTAAAGTCGCCATGGACTTAGCCCTACTTATTGGATGTTAATTTCTGTAAGATGATAATAAATTATGTTCATTTATTGGTCGGGGATGTTTTGAGCATGATGAATTAATATGTAAAATGTGACATGAAAACTTTTGGTTATGTTTTGACAATAATTATAGTAATTATTTTTAAATACTTGGATAAAAGAACCGAACAATATCAAGTAAGTACTTCGACGTACTGTTTTTCTCTAGCTTGACTTTTACATTGGTCTAGGCTCCAAGGTAACTCTGGAATGGTGAATACTTAGTAGTACGGTTGGGGACACGTGTTTGTTCAAGAGTAGCTCGACAAGATTCATGGTTAACAAGTTTGAAATGTTCTTGAAGGGTTTATATATGACCAAATGACAACATCAACAAACTCTTATCAGTTTAGTTTGAACTTATAGTGCAAATGGCAAAAAAGGAACCAGACTAGGCCTTGTACTTCAGTAAGTTCAAGTATTAAAACTTCTCGGGCCATTGTTTTTACTTCCTTCAATCCTAGGTTTTATTGTGTATGTATATACACACACACGTATGTATCATTAAAAAGAATATTATTAAAAAATTCCAATAGAAATTTTTATAAATTATTCAAAATTTTAACTTTTCTTGAAAATATTCTTTGAGTAATTTCAAGCGAATGTCAATTCAAAAATCTTCTCTTAAATTAAATTTTCTACGAAATTATAATTAAAGTTATATAATTTTGACATGCGTCATATTTACACGAATTTCAAATGATAATATGATATTTTTGGTTGTATTTATCGTTGGATTGTGAACTGTTTTGTTTGATTTATTAATATATAATGGATGTAGTTTTCGCCGTTAATTTTTGCAAGAAATATTCCCTAAAAATCATTAAATAAAATATAGTCGAGATGAATAACTGTGAAGATGCGATGCACTCATGCACATGAAGCAATACAACTCGTGCGATGTGGTATATGAAACAACACGAGTCGCGTGGCGAGGTATAAATGGTATTTGCTTATGGGTTTTCACACAACTCGTGTGATATGTGACCATAGGCCACGCCGTATCACCCTGGACAGAGGGCAAGTTTTGAGAAAAAAGAGACGCACGACTCGTGTGATTACGACCCTTAAGTCACACAAGTCGTGTTACGAAGAATCTAATCTGATGGGTTTTAGGAATTTCATGCAATTTCTTCCCCTTTCAAACATTAAATCGACCTACATTATAAAAGGGACTTGAGGAACACAGTTTTAGAGACTTTTGACAATTTTGGAGGCCGAGAAAAAGCACAAGACCCATAAGGGATTCAAATGAGTCAAGATTGAAGACCGAAAGCTACACGCGACAATAATTCTTCCTTCGTTTTTATTTTTCTTCTTCATTGAACTTATGTATTAATTTATTTTGAGATTTGAGAATATGTTTAGTAGCTAAACGTATTTGGATTCTAAGTTTTCACGAGTACTCAAATTATTTTATGAATTAGTTTTATGTATTCATTCTAATTTACCTTTCAATTTTTAATAATTTCTTGTGTGAATATGTAGCCTTGTGTTTTAGTTTATTCTCTCCCGTTGGGAGTGTGTAATGTGTATTCTCCTGTTATGAGCTTTTGTTTATTCTCCTGTTGGGAATTATTTTAGTTATGTGTTGTGTTGTAAGTTGACTCTAGGTTGCTGCCAGATTGTACGTGTAGTCCTTCCTATCAGCTTCAGCTAATTCAGCCATTGATTGTTTTATTTCGCTAATTAGCTGTTCTCTAGTCGTGTTTTTATGTTGTGAATATATGTGATTCCTATCNAAAAGATAATTGATAGTTTTATTTGATATTTTTTTATTTAGTTTGATAAATAAAGTTAAATGTTATTTATAGGGATATATATCAGTGTTTTTGTATTTTATATATATAATATGGATATCGACTAGAAAATCGTTAAAAGATAATTAATTTGATATATCATATATTAATAATAAAATACAAACAAAAAAGTTATAAAATTTTAAAAATAAGAAGAAAAAACATTTATGATAATTGATGTATCAATTAATAAGAAAAAGAAATGTAGTATATGCTAATGTAGGAAAAAGAAATGTTAAATAGTTTATGGTAAACTCATTGTAGAAGAAAATAAGGAAGAGATCAATCATGGATTTAATATAAATAATATAGACATAGATATTAAATGAAATCCAAGACTAATTTTTTTTGTATAAAAAATTATTAATTTATATCCAAGCCTAACTTCGAACCATGATTTTTTGCCACATAGGAATCCGGAGCATGAGAACATGCCACTTATGGTCAACGCATTCAACAACTATATATAAGGGATGATATAAGGGTGATTATATTAATAATATTGAAAAGAGTTTGGTGTATAAAAAAAAAAATGGGTGTGTCAAAATCTAATAATTTCTATATCCAAGCACACTAAGCTATCACGCAGCTTTCATCAAGATTTATCACACAGCTGAAAACTTCTCGTAAATCGTACGATGATTCAAGTGCTGACATTTACCAGTTAAAATTAAATATGCTATTAGTTATTAATAATTAAATTAATTAATGGCTTAATTAAGTTTTGGTTAACGCTGGGACACAGTTACCTACTTGCCTTTCTTCAGAAATGAATGTGAAACCTACTTTATAGACTCCCATTTTATTGCCACTTTTATTTTTCTTCCCAAATTAACTCGTTCCAGCAACCTGATTCGAGTAAAAAGGAAAAAGGAACGAAAAATTGAAAACTTGCTATATTCGTAACTTTCTTTTCCGTGTCTACTTCAAGTTTGGCCGATTTCTTTAACCATTTTCTTGATTAGTCACAAATTTTTAATCTGGTAAGAATCTGTAGTAGGCCTAGAATAATCTTGCCAGGCCGCTCATCCTCATTAATTAAACTAAATTAAACAACAATTCTATAACTTTATGTTCTAATCTCAAATGGTTAGCACGAGGCCGACAAGCCAAAGAAAACTAAACACATGCACTCTATATATTTCGGTTTGTTTTTTTCTACTTTTTCCTGTTCATTATTATTATTATTATTATTATTATGTTTTCGTTTGCTTTATTTTTTTCTTTATAATAATCAACCGTTACTCCCAAGTGATGGGATTGGATTAAGGCCAAGATTTTGTCGTTAGGAAATGGTAAAAACTAAATTTAATTATGAACGATTAACCCGTCGTTATAACTGTAATAGTTCTTTTAGTTTTCCTAATAATGTTTGCCCTGTTGGCTAATAATAGATGATAATCAATCCACACTTATATGAAACAAAAGAAGAAAAATGATTTTATTGAAGAACAGATTGAAAGATTGAGAGAGGAGATGAAAAGAGAGAGAAGAGAGCTGCGTGTTTGTTTTAGAGAGAGAAAAATAAAAATGAACAACAACTACAATTAGGGTTTCTATTGGGCTATTTATACTAGCTACTTTAACTAAAAATGCTATATTGTAAATAGCACTTTTGTATAAGGAAAAACAACACTAATGTAAATATACAAAAATACTTTATTCTATCACCCCCCGCAAGTGGAGCATGGATGTTGGGCATGCTCAACTTGGATGTAAGTGTTTGAAACAGGGGACCAGGTAGGGCCTTGGTGAGAAAATCTGCAAGTTGATCTTTGGTGGAGACATGCTTGAGATGAATCAGACCTTGGCCTATCTTTTCCCTTATCAGATGGCAATCCAGCTCTATATGTTTGGTCCTCTCATGAAACACAGGGTTGGATGCCATTGTTAAGGCTGATTTGCTATCTGTGAACATAGAAACATGTAAAGTAAGAGAAATTTTAATTTCTGAACAGAGGGAGAGTAGCCACTGGATTTCACAAGTGGTCAGAGCTAAAGCTCTATACTCAGCCTCAGTTGAGGACCTACTTATGGTTGGTTGTTTCTTGGATTTCCAAGAAATTAAGGTGTCACCAAGAAAAACCATGTATCCTGTGACACTTCTTCTTGTATCAATACAAGAAGCCCAGTCACTGTCAGAATAGGCAGTTAAAGTTAATGTAGAGTTTCTAGGAAAGAGAATACCTTTGCCAATTGTACCTTTGACATACCTGATTACCCTGTTGGCAGCCTGAAGATGCATTTGAGATGGACTAGAAATGAATTGACTTAAACATTGTATAGAGTATGCAATATCAGGTCTACTAATGGTTAAATATAGTAATCTTCCCACCAATCTTCTATATTCAGATGGGTTTTCAAGTAAAGGAGATGCATCATTTTTTCTATGTTTATGAATTGAATCCATAGGTGTAATGGCAGGTTTGCTGCCAAGTAAGCCAGTATTAGAAATAATGTCTAATGCATATTTCCTTTGACACATATGGATTCCAGTTTCTGAATGAGCAAATTCTAAACCTAAAATGTACTTGAGTTGACCCAAGTCTTTGATGGTAAAACATGCATCCAAATGAGATTTGATGGCAGTTATTTGAGCAAGATCATTACCAGTAAGAATTATATCATCTACATAAACCAGTGAAATGATCACAGAATGAGAAGTGTGCATGTAGAATAATGAGCAGTCAGCAACAGATTGGGAAAAACCATATGCAATGAGGCAGGAAGTGAGTTTGTGGAACCACTGTCTAGAAGCTTGTTTTAAACCATACAAGCTTTTAGTCAGTTTACATACCTTTGTTTCTGAGGGAGAACAGTAACCTGGGAGAGGTGTCATATATACCTCTTCATTTAAATCTCCATGCAAGAATGTATTATTAACATCTAATTGATGAATGTGCCAATGATGTATGGATGCTAATGCAACAAGAAATCTCACAGTTGTGATTTTGGCAACTGGGGAAAATGTGTCAGAATAATCAATACCTACTTCTTGAGTATAACCTTTGGCTACTAATCTGGCTTTATACCTTTCTATAGTGCCATCAGATTTATACTTATCTTTAAAAACCCATTTGCAGCCTATATGTTTGCCCTTTGGAAGATCAGTTAAAATCCATGTTTTTGTTTGTTCAAGGGCTTTTAATTCTTTATTCATGGCCTCAACCCATAAAGGATCTTTGGCTGTTTGTTTGTAAGTTTTGGGTTCAGGTATAGTTGATATTGATGCAGTATAACAGCTATGAATCTTGGATAACATATCAGTTGATAAAGAATCAGAGATAGAGTATTTTGATGTTTCAGGTTTGTCTGAAAGTGTGTTTGTGGAACAAATGGCAGCATGATGGTTTAAAGAGTGTTTGTATATGTTCAGGTAGGCAGGGACTTTGTGAGGTCTGGAAGACTTCTTTTTTGTTGGAGGGTGAAACTGCAGTATGTTGAGGAATAGAGGTTGAATCTGTAATAGTGGGTTGTTGAGAGATAATAGGTTCTGGTGGCATGGAAGGTGAAGGTGTGGGAGGAACAGTACCAGAAACAGGAGAATGAGGTAAAGGAGATAAGGAATTGTGTATAGGAGATTGTGTATTAGGAATGTTATCAGCATTAGAAGTAGGAATAACAGATGTGGATTGAGAATCATCAAATGAAAAGGATGTGTCAGGTTGAGGGAAAAGGTAATCCGTATGATCAGGAGATGGACTTTGAGCAAAAGAGAACACACTTTCATAGAAAATGACATTTCTGAAAATCAATGTCTTCTTGGTATCTAGGTTGTAAAGTTTATAACCTTTACAACCCATTGGATAGCCAAGAAAAATGCACTTTTAGAAGCCCTTTGATCAAATTTGTGTCTATTAGCAACAAGAGTGGAAGCATAACATAGGCAGCCAAGAATTTTCATGTGATCATATGTTGGTGGTTTTTGATAAAGCATTTCAAAAGGTGATTTGTTTTGAAGAATAGGGGTGGGGATTCTGTTTATGATATGAACAGCAGTTAATATACAATCAATCCAAAAATGTAATGGGAGATGAGCATGAAATAAGAGTGCTCTAGCTACTTGAAGAAGGTGTTGATGTTTCTTTTCTACTCTTGCATTTTGTTGAGGAGTTTCAACACATGATGTTTGGTGTAATATGCCATTATCAGAAAAGAATTATTTCAAAATGAATTCAGTACCATTGTCAGTTCTAATGGTTTTGATTTTCTTGTCAAATTGAGTTAAAACCATATTATAGAAATGATTGAGATGATTTTTTATGTCAGATTTAAGAAGGACTGGATAAATCCAAGTGACTCTGCTATAATCATCTACAATGGTAAGAAAATACTTATGGCTTGAATGAGATGCAATTGAGAAAGGACCCCAAACATCACAGTGAATTAAATCAAATGGAAGAGCAGCAATGGAAGTGCTATCAGTAAATGGTAATCTCTTTTGCCTTGAAAAGTGACAGACATCACATGGTATAGAAGTTTTATTACCAGAAGTAGATATAGGCAATGTATGAAGTTTAGAATAAGAAAGATGGCCAAGTCTGAAATGCCATAAAGATGTTTCAGTATCAACAGCAGATGCAATTACAGGTAAAGTTGATGTTACATTTGAAACAGTATGATTATTGGAAACAAGATTATTGGAATCTATGTCGAGATGATACAACCCTTCTTTCTGATCAGCAGAACCAATCATTTTGAGGTTGTTCAGGTCCTGTATGATACAAGAAGAAGACAGAAATTTGACAACACAATTACTGGTGGCAGCAAGTTTGGAGACAGATATTAAGTTAAATGAGAATGATGGAACATACAGTGCATCAAAGAGGATAAGAGAATCAGATAGTTTGACATGCCCTGTTTTAGATGCAATAGTATGATTGCCATTAGGAAGATTAATTTTCACAGATATAGGGTGAACATCAGATGTATAAAAATCAGGACTACTCAACATGTGATCAGTTGCACCAGTATAAAGGATCCATGTAGATTTGCATAAATTTCTTGTAGCCATGCAAGAAAAGGATTTAGACAAACCTGTTAGCTCAGCCATAGCAGATGCAATCACAGGAGGATTATTATTAAGGTGTTTTTCCTCCTGAGAATTCTTGAATGCTAAAAACTTATGAAACAAACTGTTAGTATCTTCAAGGGGATTATTAGCAACAGGAACAAGAGAGACAGATTCAGACAATGCAGCATGAGCTGAATGAGGTTTGGGTGGTCTAGGACCTTTAGGTCCAACCCAATTGGGAGGATATCCAATCAGTTGATAGCATCTGTCAATGGTGTGGCCTAGGTGGCCACAATGAGTGCATTTGGGACGGTTTCTGTCTTTGTTGTAGTTTGGATTTGGAGGTTTGTTTGGGTAAGATTTCTTTTGAGTGTGGTGTTGAGGATAAGATGACTTTGCTAGCATAGCAAGGGAATCAGAAGGTGTTATGGTGTTTGAAAGTGTTCTTTGGCTTTCCTCTTGAAGAAGTAGTGAGTATATAGTAGCAAGGGATGGCAGTGGTTTGGATAGCAAAAAATGGCTTCTGAGGGATGAATAGGAGTCATTGAGTCCAATAAGAAATTTCATTACACAGTCATGTTGCTGAGCAGTAGCCATTGCCTCAAAAATTTTACAAGTGCAATCATTGAAAGCACCACAAACACATTTGACAATAGGACGATAAGTGACATATTCATCCCACAGTGATTTGAAATTGGTATAAAACTGAGTTACAGACAAATGTCCCTGACATATGGTACTAAGTGATTTTTCTAGATGAAAGACCCTAGGACCACTAGATAGGCATAACGAGATTCGATTTCTTCCCATACATCTTGAGCAACAGTAAAGAATAAAAGAGATTGACGTATATCTTTGTTGACAGAATTCAGTAACCATGACAAAACCAGATTATTAGCCCTAACCCAAGCAAGAGATAAACTAGGGTTTGCAGTAGGATTAGGTGCAGATAAGGTACCGTCGATGAAGCCGATTTTCTTCACACTGAGAGCCATGGAGACGGCGCGTGACCAGGAGACAAAGTTGTCGCCGTTGAAGAGCTCGGCGACGATCAGCGCGCCGGGATTGTCACTGGCGTGTAAGAAATAAGGAGACGTCGGATCATCGGAAGGATTCTCTGATGTTGTCATGAAGATCGGGCAGATATCGCCGGAAAACACAGATCGAAAACAGATCGAGATCCAGATCGCAAAAAATATGAACCGTCGAGAGGCGATTTGCAGCGGAAAAAGGATCTAATAGGCGATTGATACCATAATAGATGATAATCAATCCACACTTATATGAAACAAAAGAAGAAAAATGATTTTATTGAAGAACAGATTGAAAGATTGAGAGAGGAGATGAAAAGAGAGAGAAGAGAGCTGCGTGTTTGTTTTACAGAGAGAAAAATAAAAATGAACAACAACTACAATTAGGGTTTCTACTGGGCTATTTATACTAGCTACTTTAACTAAAGATGCTATATTGTAAATAGCACTTTTGTACAAGGAAAAGCAACACTAATGTAAATATACAAAAATATTTTATTCTATCAGCTAAGAGGTTGATTCTATCCTACATGTACTGGTACTGCCCTCACTTGGGTGTGGGTAGCAATTCTTCTTTTGCTATTTACAATATTGTGTTAATTTTTTCATCCTTATTTTTTATTTTAAGCAATAGTTATTAGTTTTTGTATTTCTATTAATCTATTCATTAAGTATATTTGTTTTTTCATTCTAAAATAATATCCCGTATGATCATGTATTTCATCTAATTGTGCTAATAAATTTATTCGTGCTTTAATTATTTTTATTTCATGTTCTAAATCTAGATAAATTTTTCGTAAACTCATATTATTGTTTTGGGTGGTCCTATTTTCATATGTCTTTGTTTTTGTTTAAAATTTTAAATTTTGTAATCTAATTGTTTTAGTTTTTGTTCATCTTTCTCAATATATTTATATTGGATTGTTTTTTCAATTAAATAATCTATAGTTTTTATTTCTTTTATTTTTATTATTGCATATAACTCAAGACTTTGATCTTTTTGAATTCTTGTTGGATTCATTGTCTAGCTCTGATACCAAATTTTGTGGACTAAATTTACAGACTTAATTACGTATTTCATTAGAAGGAATAATCCTATTTTGGAAAAGTTTTATTCTTTCTAAGATTAAATTCTTCTATTGCTTACTAAGAAATTCTTCTGCTAAATTGATACAGATCTTGAAATAACTTATTTCCGCTTCTTGAGCTCCAAAATTTTCAATTTCAAGAGCATATTTCATTCGATTTATGTTAGAAGAAAGTTGTATACTTTCTTGTTCCGAAAGTCTTTCAGAACTCTGTTTTCCTAACAGATTTTCTAAAGTTTTTTGAAGAATAATACTCCAAGGAATTGCAGGCATGATTTTTCTTTGTTTGTAGATTAGGTATTTATAAATTCAGTTAGAAAGCTGGTCATATTTTTGTCTGTTTTTTCTTCTAATTTTGAAACTCTAGATTCTATTTTTGATAATTTTTCTAACACTAATTCTAAACTAGGATTTTTTTTTTTGTCTTCTTTCTGCTTTTCGTAAACAATCTAATAGTCCTTGAATATTTTCTAAAATCTTTGATTTATTTTGACTATAGTCATATTCATTAATTTTATTTCTAAACTCTTGTAAATCAACTAACAATGATTTTAATTCTTGTAAACTAGTTTCTCTTTTCGCATGATACTTCTTCTTGTAGGTTTTATAAGGTCCTCTTATATATCCTGGTGTATTGGATGATTCCATTTAAATTCTTTTATTTAGACTTATTACTAAATTACTTAAGTCATTTACTTGTTTGTTTAACACTTTAATTTCTTTTTCTTCTTCATGTAAATTTTTAACACTGAATGGTTTTTCTATTTCTTTTCTTTCAACCAAATCATTACTATATGAGTGTCTTCCTAATGTCAATGGTGCTTTACTAATCATTCTCATGCTATGTTGTCTTAAAAAATCTTTTTGAATACTATCATTTTTTATAATTGTACTTGTTTCATTAAATATTTTTCCGTGTATATTCTATCCTGATTTTGATAATGCATACTTAAACTGCTATTACTTAATGCGTATGAAATTCTATAGAAAAATACCATAGGTATGTCTCTTGATTCCATTAACGTTTTTTCTTGGAAATTACATATTATTCCTAAACAGTTGTTTATTTTCTTAGTTACTAATGGTATAGGAAATTGTAATGATACATTAAATTTAATTACTCCATATCTCAGATCTCCTTCTATTTCTCCTAATTTTCTTGATTCTTTATGCATGATTCTGTTATCTTCAACTATAATATTTACAGGTGTCTTTATTCCTTCTCTGAATGTTGATTTTATTATGATTTGAATTGTGTTTATATGTATATATCCTATTTTCTTTCTCTCTTCTTCTTTTATTTTTTCTAATCTTTTTTCTATCTGACTTATTTCTACAAGAGATGCTTGAAACTTATAGTTCGCTTGCTCTATTTTTATAAGTTGTTCTTCATTCATAATTCCATATACTATTGTATTTCTTCTAATTAATTTATTTAACAAGCTATTATTTATTCCTTCTCTTTTATCTATATCTAAATTTCCTTTATTTTTTACTTTCGTTACTAGCTTCTTATCTAATAATATATCTGATAAGTAGGTTCCTTTTTCTTCTATATGTTCTATAGTTTGATAATCGTTTTCCATTTTTATTATCTAATTATGAATAATCTTTCAAAAGCTGATTTTTAAGTTTTAAATGAAAGCAAGAGTAAATATAGAATGATGATAATATACCGTTGATTTTCTCCTTATTTCCAACACAACTGGGACTTGATCCTTTTGGCATGCAGCGCCTACGATCCTTCAACCAGCTATTCAGTGTTCCAGGAAATGCTTGAGAATATCTTCTGTATATTATTTCACTCTTTATTTTACTCTTACTTCTAACTTTTTTTAGCTGCTCATGAGTATTGAAACACACATATTTTATATCAAGAGTTTATTTTAGAATTGTCGTGTCTTACAAAGGAAATGGCCGGTCTTATTTATAGGCAGAACCTATCATACCATCATCCACACACTAATTTACATTATTGGTCAGGTCACATTCTTAGAGACGTGCACGACTCTCTTATTATCACTATGCCATCAACAGGCTGGCAACCAAAGGAAAAATGAAAAAGACATTTACCTACTAAAAATACAAATTACAAAAGGTCGTAGGACCCCCTTCTTTATTTTCTTGTCTACATTGTTTTTTCGTAAGTGCCGAATGACGTAAGAGCCTACGTCTACTCGTCCATTATTGTATCGTCTTCTTCTTGTACTGGTTGCAAGTCTTCTCCAACTGCTTCTGGGTTACATTCTTCACATACATGGTCTTCACTAAACTCCTTTTGCAGCCTTGTACATATTTTTCTTTTTAATTCGTTGGGTACATCGAACTGAATATTAATCAACTCACTAAGTACTTATTTAGTAATTGAATATCTGTCTCTGTTGGGTTCTTTGCTTGCATGCTCCATATCACAACTGACTTGGAAGTATAATTGATTCTTCCTTTTATCCGGATACCTTTGTTAAGAATCATAACATAGTTATTTAAAAACTGTGTTATCTCATCTTCATGGTGTGCTTGGCCAATATCTGGATAATTATTATTGCTGACTCCGATTTGACATAATTGTATTGCGGTTTGTAGAACATCTCCCCCCTCTGAAAAGGTTGGAGTTGGGGCGAAGATTTTTAAAAAGCCTTCCTTCTTTCCTAAAATCTTTGATGCATACTGACTCACAGTTCTTCGTAGATTTGCAGAAAAATATTGAAAGATGTCTGTTCCCCGGAAATATATACAACTGACTAATCCAGATTGAAACAACATATATGCCTTTAACGGGTTTGCTTCAGGGAGTATAATTACTTTTGGTCCTTGATAGATTCCTTCAATTGGATATATACTTGTTTGCTTATCTGCTTCTGTATAATTAACTACAAACTTGAATTCTTGATTTAATCTTGCTTGAGTTAATTTTGTTAACTCTTCTTTTTGTTGTTTACTTTGTATATTGCCAATTGTTAATGGCCTTAGTGTAGGAATTGATCCTATCACTTGCATCTGTTTCTGTGGTGCCGTAGCTGGCATTTTTGCTTTTCCTGCATATGTATTTTGAAATTTTTCTAGAGCCTGTTGTGCTTCAAACAGACTAGAAAATTTCTGATGTATAATATTCTTGTTACCTATGGTGTGAACTGCAACTTCACTCCACTGTGTATATATTCCTCTATTTTCTCCTGTGAAAATCACATAATGTGTTTTAGGTTTTTCTTCTTCGTCGAATGCTTTTTCTAATTGCTTCGAAGATTCAATGGATTCTTCTTTATTTTCATTTTTTGTCTCTATTGGAAACAAAACATTTCTTATTGCTTTAATTTCACTTTCTACTTGCATGAGCTGTTTTCTTAACTCTTCTGCTTGCTTTTCCAGTTTTTGCATGCTTTCCTTTAGTAATGGTTTAAGTGCTTCCATTCTCTTGTTAATGTATCTGCAAGAAAATTTTCATTACTGGAAATATAAAGCGAAATATAATCATATTGCTGTGCTTTTAAACTCCATCTTAAAAGTCGTCCTTTGTTATAAGATTCTTTTAACTTATATTTTGTAAAATCTTTTGTATAAAGACTATCAGTTTGAAAAATGAATTTAACTGGTTGTAAATCTAATTTAAAATTTTCCAAAGCATTGATGAAAGCTAATGTTTCTTTCTCGTGTGTTGTGTAATTTCTTTCTGCTGGTTTAAATGTCCCTGATACCCATTTGGATAATAATAAGTTGTTGTCTTCCTTTGTTTTCTTTCGTAAAAATGTTCTTACTTCAGATGGTTTATTGTTTGTGACAAACTGTTTAAATTCTTCGTATGTATCTGGAATTGCTTGAAGGATTGCTCCCCAAGTATCCTGGCTTGCATCAGTATTTAAAATGAGTAAATCATTGGGTTTAGGTAAATAAAGTTGTGGTAAATGAGTACATAATCTTTTTAGAGATTGTACTGCTCTAGTTGCATCATTTGTCCATTTTCATGGTGTTTTTTCAGAAATCATTTTTTGCAATAATTCCCTTTCTTTTGCTAAACTTTTTATAAAACCTTTTTCTCCTATGTAAGTAAGACATCCGAGAAATTTTTGTATTTGATTTCTATTTTCAAGCTGATCTGGAAACTGGTGTATTTTTTCAAGTAAATATTTTTGTAGTTCTATATAACCTCCTTCAACTATTTTCATTCCTAAAATCTCAATTTCTGTTTGACAAACTTTTGCTTTTTCTTTGCTTAAAATAATTCCTTTGTTACCTAATTGTATAAGAACTTTTGCAAGTTCTTTGAAATGTTCTTCTTTTGATTCTTGTGTAAAAACAATTATATCATCTATGTAAGCAAGACTTTTGATTCTAATCCTTTAAGATTGTTATTCATAAATCTTTGATAAATACTTGGTGCTTGTTTTAATCCGAAAGGCATAACATTATATTCATAATGATTTTGAGGTGGACAACTAAATGCTGTTAATGGCTTAGTTTCTTTATGTAACCTTAATTGCCAATATCCTGATTTAGCATCTAATGTACTATAACATTTTGCTTTCTTTATTCTACTAAAAATATAATCTTGTCTGGGTAGTTTATAAGCATCTCCTTTAGTGGCTTTATTCATTTCTTTGTAATTTATTACCATTCTTCTTTTTCCCTTTTTTAATTCATTATAATTTTCTACATAGAAGGCTGGTGCGCTATGTGGACTTGTGCTAGACTGTATTATTCCTTTTTCAAGCATTTTAGTTGTTTCTTCTTGAAATTCTTTTACATCTCTTTCTGTGTATGGTATTCTATTTGGTACATTAACTTCTTTATTGGGATCTATCAATTCTATTTTAACTATCATGCTATTTGTATTTTTATCTGGGTCTAATGGATCTTGACTACATATTTTTTCTAGTAGTTGGTTAATTTGTTCTTCTAAGTTTATACTTATCATTTTATAAATTTGAAATGAAACTTTTCTTAATATCTCCCCTTTTATAAAAGAAGACGTGTTATATATTTTTGTAGTAATCATTTTACTAGACTGTGTATCTAATTGTGGACATCTGAAACTTATGTTGTTTAATCTTTGAATAAATGGACTATATAACTTAAGAAAATTGTTTCCAATTATTAATGGTAAACCTGTATTTTGCTTATAGAGACTTGGTAAAGGAAAACGTTTTTCTTCTATTAATAATACTAAATTTGTTGCTCTAAAATCAATACTTGTTGTTTTATTATTTGCAATTCTCACCGTGATTGGCTTATCTAATTTCTTCCAATATTTACTAGGTAATATAGATTCTTGTGCTAAACATATTGTTGCACCTGTATCTATATATGCTAATAAAGTTTTATTGAATAATTTAACTTTAATAACTGAACTATTTTTACTCATCTTCTGAATCTGATGATTCTATATCACTATATGTTTCTGATTCTAGATCATATATATCGAAATCTAACAGTTCACCTTCTTCATATTCATCTTCTATCGGTTCATATCCTAAAGAAAATATCATTTTTAACTTCTTTTCTTTTTCCGGTATGTTTTTAGGGCATTCATTTGCATAATGTCCTATTTATTGGCATTTTCAACATCTACAATTCTTCTTTCCTTTAGGGCAATATTTGGGTTTGCCTAAATATTTTCCTTGTTTTCTAAATTTACCTTTATATTTAGATATCCATGGTTTTCTAAATGTTTTATATCTTCTTGGTTTATATCGTTTATTAAACTTATTGTATTTATAATATCTTTTTTTCCGATATGGTTTGTGACAACCATATTCTTGTGGTACACTGTCTAATTGTTTCCAATATCTTGTGTCGACTTTAGTCATTTCATGATGTTCTATTTTTCTTATACAAACTTCATCTCTATATTCTCTTGCATATTTTTCTAAAACTCCTAGAGTTTTTTCTTCCTGCGTTTCACTTACTTTTTTCTGAATATACTTATTCATTTCATATTTTAGTTTGCTTTCAACTATTTCTATTAAACTTGATCTCTCTTTGATTTTATAGAAATTTTCTCTTACTTGACAAAAGAAAATTTTCTATATAACATATATCACATAATTTCATATTAGTTAAAATTCTAATTATTTTTTCTTTTTGTGATTCTTTCGATTCTTTACCGGTGATTCCTAAAAATTCTTTTACCAGATCTTTTGCTAATTCTCTTAACATTGCTATTTTATATTCTGCTCCTATTTCCGAGCCACTAGCTTGAAGGTTTAACAGAATTTGAGTGTTATCTAGATAGTCAAATAATACTCCTGATGTTTTGTATTTTGTATAATTGAAGAAATATAATAATGTCATCCCACTTATCATTGGATCGTTAGTTTGAACTAGTAATTTTAGTTGATTAGTCCAAGTGACTATTAAATCTTCTGCATTGGTTGCACAATCTATATTTAATATTCCGTTAGACAAATGTCTTTCTTTTTCTAAATAAGAAGGTGGTACATTTTTTCTCAGTTTTCCTTGACTATAACTATAGTCGTTTTTATATGTAAAATCTTTAAAACTTCTTTCTGCATAATTATTTTGTGAACTAGATACTTCATTATTATTTATTCTATGTCGTTTTGG
Organism: Striga asiatica; assembly: GCA_008636005.1. Taxonomy (NCBI): domain Eukaryota; kingdom Viridiplantae; phylum Streptophyta; class Magnoliopsida; order Lamiales; family Orobanchaceae; genus Striga; species Striga asiatica. The sequence continues at coordinate 3,015,872 of BKCP01004405.1, read as the reverse complement.
TCACAATGGTGGTGTTGTCTGAGGTTTTTGATGAGTCATATTTAATGTGGGTTCATCTTCATCTTCACTATCTATTCCATATATTATTCTCTGTTTATCTTCATCATCTATTTTTGCCATTCTAGTCTCTTCTATATTACATTTTTCTAATAACTGTGATAATCTATCTATATCATCCATTTATACTTGTTGGTGGTTCGATACTAATTCTTCTTTTTGATTTATATGTATTAGTTTGTGCATTTTTTTTTTGTAGCAAAATATCATGTAATAATTTTATTGATTCTTTTATTTGATCTAATTTTTCTAATGTTTCTAATTGAATTTTCTTTATTATTTCTACTAATGTTTCTATTTGTTCTGAAACTCGCGGTTGATTACTCATTATTTAAATATTTTCTTAACTTTTTCTTTTTGTTTTGCCTATAGCAAAATAGGGTGTGTGTATAGTTACAAAAATGACACTTGTCAAATTTTGTATGGGTCACTGCACTACCATTACTGATAGGATAGAATTTTCTCAGCTAAGAGTTTTATGTTCTTGTTTGTTTACAGTTTCTGGTACTGTTTGAGGTTTTTTTTTTGTGTGTTTGGGTGTGGCTTGTTGGGTGAGTGGTGTTCATTCACCCGGAAAATCAGTCTCGGTTAGTATTGACTAGAGTTGATGTTTTTGTAATCTGTATATGATTATATAAATCGGAATAAAATTGATTTAATCCAATTATTATGTATTGTGTATATATATATAATTTTTGGGAGATCGAACGAATTACTTTATGTGGTTAGTTATTTATCAGATACTAGTAAAGTGCACGTGCATCGCACGTGGCGACGAATGTTTTTTGCCGATTAAGTTTAGTAAAATAAATTAATTAATTTATTAAACATATCATTGCAAGAACAAAATAAAATGTAGAACAAATGAGGTCCTAATGTATTTGTTTTTTCAAAATAACATAACGATGTACTAATGTAAACAGAATAAAATAACATATTACAACCCCAACAAAAATATATGCAAAATGAGTCAATAATTTTTTTTTAAGAAGACACTTAATAACAAAATAAAGACATAATTTATAATATAAATGCATTAGTTCTTTTATTTATTAATGTTTGACGATTCAAGAGTGATTTTCTTTCATTTTAATTTTGAGACGTTCTCATAAAAAAACATACGTATCCATTCGAGTTCTATACATCAATAGACAAATTCTTCTTAATTCATTAGACAAAAAGTCTACTTTATTCAAACAATGCAAAATATTTTGTCTAAATATATAGTCAAACTCTATGGTTATGATCTTTATAAGGTATTATTAATAACAATTAATGAATATCTCAATGAAATAATCAACCGTGTCATTAAAATTGTTGATATATTTTTTTTTTAAACTATTTCATTATTCTCTCTCCATATAGACAAATTGACACCTCCCACATGGAGGCATCTCCCCACGAGGTGAGAATGAGTTTCATTTCCAAATAAAAGTTGACCTTTCAAAATCTTGGTTACATATACTTCTCCCGAGACACTAAATTATTTTTTTAAATCATCACACATTACATGAAAACTAAATTATTTTTTAAAATCATCAGACATTCCATGAAAGTATATACTCTAGAGTAATTCCACATATATTCGAGCACAATACACCAATGGGAATTGTAAATATTTCTATCAAAATATGATAACTTTATTTAAAAATTCAATAATATTTTGATCATGCCCCGACATTCAATTTCAATGTTATTTATTTAGAAGATAGACGAACTATATAATATTTTGTTTGCAAATCATTGAGCATCTTGGTTGTTCCAATGATTTCTGACGCATTTATTGTCCAAATTTTTGCATCAATCATAATGTTTCGAAATTTTATGATAAATATCTTTTCTTGATTCTTTAACAATGAAAAAAAAAAACAATGAGATAATATTGAGAAACATATCCTTTGTTAAAATCTTAGAGAGGAGAAAAATTAAAAATCTATTATATTATAATATTCTTCACCATCTGTGAACTTTATTATCACAAAGTCATTATACAAATATACATTATGTATTATAAAGTTTTTTATTTTTTTTAATTATTTAAAAAATCAAAATTTATAATATAGGATCCATATTTATGAGAATTTAAACGCCAGTAATAAAAAATGTAGTAATTAGAAAAGACTTTTGTTTCTAGATGTTGATATTCATATTTCTCTAAAAAAAATCAGACTTCTTTTTCCTCATTCTCTTACTATTGTTTTATTTGTTTCTTATTGTATTCACAAATAATATTTTATTTCTTAAAAGAATTTTGGCATATTTATATGTATTGTTTAATTTTTTTACGCATTTTATATAATTATGTTGTTATCAAATTATCTTATTTATTAGGGTACAACTATAATCACATACGATAAAATATAATTTAATATTACTTATTTATTTATTTATAATGATATATATTTTATAAAATTATACTTTTATATTGTTTATAAGATTAAAAAGTTTACATTTTTTTTTTTCAATGTTTGATGAAACATTATGTAACTAACTCATTTTCATATTATATTCATTGAAAGTATATGTTGCAACGATTATGGTGTTCCCTTTCAAAAAGTATCGAATAATAGTTTAGCATACTACTCATTTATTTCTCTTTTTAATTCACATAATTAAAATTGACAATCGTTGTAAGTTTACATTTATTTTTTTATTTTTTTCGTAGTATAAATATTTCAAATCTATGTAAGAAAAATATACCACACGTTTATCTTATTTTATTTTATACTTAATAATATTTATTTAACATGGATTTATAATCTATTTTATGAGATGCTTTTAGGTCTATTTATTATTTTAAATTGATATTTATATATATATATATATATATTATTCTATATCGTTAGAAATATTTATAATATTTTAAAATTGCACACAATAGTATATATAACGCAAATGGAGAAGTACCTTTGCTACAAAAAAATGATGAAATTCCAACGACAATTTCGACAAAAATGTATTACAATTGAATTTCAACGACAGTTCTAACGAATATGTAAATGTTATTCCTTTCATTTGAATTATTTCAATGAAAATTATAACAAAAATATTTTGTTGGAATCATGAGCAGATCCATTTTTTTTAACACGTCGACACATGGCCACTTCCCAAAACATATAGCATAATGTATATAATAAAAATTGTGGGAACATTTTTCATAATTTTAATCATACCCCCTATTCTGAAAAGAAAGAAAGATAAATAATGAATTAATTTTTGACTCAACCAATTTTACTTCAATTCAGCTCATAACTTTATTAAAGTTATAATATAAACACAGTTTTACAACTAAAGAAAATAGGATAAATCGAGAAATTATAATTTCACCCTTTTAATTTTATTTTTTTAATCTTGATGATAGCTTCTATTCTCTCTTTTGCAACATATTTTTTTTCTCTAACTTTTTTCATGTCTTTTTTAACTGATGTATGTAGAATTATAGGTTATATTTTATTAATTATATTGTCGAGTCAACTATATCACAACATAAATTTTTTGCCCATAAAAATTTTAAAAAATATTATTTTCAATGATTTTATTATGTGGAAGAAAAATTATGTTTTTCTTATGTTAATTTATTTTAACTTGTCGTGATTGTATTCATGTATTAAAAATGTATCACATGTGAGAAATATGACATATTATAAAAATTATAATTTTATAAATTATAAAAGCATTATGTTATTTTGATGGTATAGTGCCCCCTGTAAAAAATTATTTTGGATCTGCCACTACAATTAGCTTTCTAATGAAACTTCCTTTGAATTTTTTACAATTCCAATGGCTATGTTTTCCAACGGTTGAAATATTATTCAAGAAAGATTCCAATGAAAAATTCAACAATAAATAATTGTAATTGGAATAATTAAATCAGTCAAATTCTAATGTAATTTAATATTATCTCTGTTGGAATAGCCAATGAAAATTTTCAATTAAAGTTATACCAATAAAATATCCGTTGAAATTTTCAGTGGAATACCTTACGGTTGTTTTTTTTTTTTTTATTGTATTCATTCTTAATCACTAAATTTTTATATAGTATCTTTTGTCTAATTATCTTTACAATTTTGCTATTAAAAATACATTAAACACATGGCTTTTTAGTCCATGTAATTTTTTTAGAAACCACTCATTATTTTATATCAAGATTACCTATTAATTTCTTAATTGAGTTATATTTCTTACATATTAAATGTTAAATAATGAAAATATTTACTATTGTATAAATGTAATATGATATTTGGTTATTAGATTTATAAAACTAATAACAGATAAAAAAGTTAATTGAAATTAGAACAATCAATTTTTTTTTTTTAATTTTAAAAGTTCCAACCTAAATGGATAAAAATACAAATAACTATTGTCTGTCACCTAAAGCTTACACATAGAGTTAATAATCACAAAACATTAACAAATGTTTACAACTCAACTCGTTTATATTGATAAATACAAGTTTTAATAGTTTTATATTTATTTTAATTAGTTATAACACTTTTAATATTATTTATGGAATTTAATATTTTTTTTACTTTACATTGTTCCACATAAAGTTTTTGTTCAAAAAAAATTCTAAAAAGTTCATTGTTTTCAATGATTTTCTTATATCGAATTAATAAAAATCATGTTTTTTTTAATATTCTAACTTATATGTGTTAAAAATGTATTATAGATGAGAAAGATGACAAAGTATGAAAAGTATATTTTATAAATTATAGTACATTATGTTATTTTGATGGTATACTTTTTCTATTAACTAAATAGTGCTCCCAATATGAAATTATTTTGTATCCTCCACTGCAATTAGCTTTCCATAAACTCATATTGAATTTTTTAAAATTCCATTGACAATTTTTCCAACAGTTGAAATATGGTCCGAAAACAAATTCTAACTGAAATTCACACAATAATAAATAATGGTAATTATAATCATTAAATCAACAAAAATTTCAATGTAATGTAATTTGATCTCTATTGAAATAGACAATGAAATTTTCCAATGAACTCTACACCAATGAAATATTCATTCCAATTTTCAGTGGAATACCTGCATTTTTTTTTTATTAAAAATATATTTAACACATGAACTTTTTAGTCCATATATTTTTTTAAAATCACTCATTATTTTATCTCAAAATTACCTATTAATTTTTCAATTGAGTTAAATTTCTTAATATTAAATAATAAAAATAATTATTATTTGAGTGTATTTTTTGTGGGATAAAAATTCAATTCAATAAATAAAAGGTGCAATTTTTAAATGTAAGAGTGTATTTCTTAATAGGAAGTAGCTAAATAAATTGATCCACTTTTTTTGTATATTCGCTATACCGATGAATATTCGTTGCGATTTTAAGTGGAATGTCTGACGTTGTATTTTTTATTGCAATATAACAATTTTTTCAAAACTTAATTTCATGTAGTAATTTTTTTTATTAATTAAAGTAATTACGATTTTATATTAAAATTATATTAAAATGAAATTATTTTTCAAAATATGAATTATATATCTTTTCAAAGCTTTGTTGTATGAGTTGATTTTCTGGAGATATGAAAGAAGCATTTTGATAGATATGTGAAAGAAACAAATTCGTGAGGAATAATGGTATGAGAATGATGAAGTTGATTTTTAGGAGATCTAGAATGTTTTGTTCGTGTATCTATATTTATTTAATTAAATATTAGTTATTGATTTATTAACAATTTCTTCAAAGACCGCCTCAATCTCCATCATTTTTAGTAAATTTAGAATTATTTGAGTTATACTTTGGGCGTGGATCGCAATAGTTTTAAATGTTATGCTAGTTTTCAATGTTACGTTGTTATTTATTTAATTAAATATTAATGATTAACTAAAAAATATAAGATTTGAAGATTATTTAGTGTATTACTAATTTATCATTAAAATTAAGTCAAAGTAAGGGTTTTTTAGGTAGTTCATTTGTTAATTAAAAATATAAAATAAGATGAGTATTATTGTATTACTAATTTGCCATTAAAAATATGTCAAAGTAAGGGTTTTTTAGGCAGATCATTATTTTTACAAAATCACTCGTCCTTTTATAATAGTATAGATAAATATTACAACTTCGGGACACGGTTAAGAGTTGACTGGGTTGCTAACCTACATACCATCCATTTTGCAGAGTTCCGAAACTTCATAATATAATTTATGCAATAATATGACTTGCAAAAAAGTTTCACCAAAAAAAGAAAAAATAAAACAAAACAGGAATATTGTTTTTTCTCCATCATAAAAAATGGACATCTAATGAAATTTTAAGATGAAAAATATTATTCTTTATTTATATTACTACGGTTGCAATTGTTGGTTTGAACATATATTTTATTATTCACTAGTGATGAATCACATCTTTCTCACCCTCGTCGTTACAATTGTCTGCAGATCTGACGTCAGCTGACGGTAATATGGCATCACCATGAATCAACGGCAAATTCCCGCCGCCATCAACGGGGTTATCCTGCGTGGCAATATTGATGCAGGAGCACCTTTCCAGTGAGGCGAAGAACGCAGCCATGACGCCGCTCAACAGCTGCGTAGCCACCCAATCGAACTTCCTTCCCGCAGCCAGGCAGCTGGTGGCTGGCGTCATCCTCACGGCGGTGGCCGGACGTTCAGATGGGCGGTCCCCGCAGTAACAATAGTTCATGCTGCAAATTGGTTTGCTCGAAATTTTTGCCATTAACGTGTTCGACGAAAGTTCTCAAAGAAATATTTTTAATTGGTCATGGAATAAAATTAAGTCCGCGTCTTGTTTTTCCTCTATTGACTTATTTGTAAGTTTCTTATTTTCGTCTTCGTGAAACTTCATTATTGTAGGCATGGCAGCATGCTCTTGGCAACTATCATTGATTATTAAATCAATTATGGGAATTTATTACTTTTAACAGAAATGGACTGAAATCATCATTTTTCTTAGGAATTAAGCACTGTGATGATTAGCAGTAATACATGCTTATTCCCAATGACGATTTTAGAGTTATGGAGTCAACAACATTAACTCTCATTTCATGCAATTGGACTTATTGTTTTACCCAAATTGGTAGAGCTTCTTCTGTGAAGTTGACATGACCGTTTATTTTAATAATTAATTATGGGTCATTTTACATATTTATTATATTTTTATTAACAAATCTTAACAAAAATACGATATCAAAAATAAAATGATGCGTAAATCATTTATATACAAGTCACAAAAAATGCAATTTTGAAACCATTGACGAATAAACACAAACCAACCAATTCATAGACAGGGAAAGCTAATATAAAACTACTAAAAAAATTTTATAGTTGTGCAAATAAAAGGAAATTTATTGGTGAGCGTTGTAATTTTTTCATAAATATGCCCACATTCATATACAAAATCTATTCTAGTGAACAACATAAGCATTAAGCAAACATTTTGTAGAACCAACTTTTAATGAATTATGTACCAGACTGATTCACAGAACCAAAATTGTCATCAAAATTAAACGCGTAGACATGCGCAAAGCTATGTACATAGTCTAATTTAGACAGCCTGAGTATAGGACAAGAGAGGATATTGTTTGAAATTAATCTAGTAATTAAATAGATAATTATGCTGCACTAGTTGCAATATTTGTTACAACTCATCACCTCGAATATTCCAGTAGCAATAGATCGTCCGAAATTAAATGTGATAAAAAAAAAGCGATAAACCTGAAAATTACTTAAGGAATAATTTCATTTAAGTGTTAAAACTTATTATTTTTCAGCTTGAAGCATTTTTCTACATACAATTAAAATTGTCTTTTCCATTTTCTTTCATAAAAGCTATCGACTGAATTTGTGCTTATGCAACTTTTAGGATTTTAATGTAAGATTATTTACCCGATTCAATTATATATCGATGCGCAGAATGATCGAGATTACATGTTTCTAGCCAATTAGTTATTGCTTGTGTGTGTTTGAGTTATTTGAAAAACTTGTAAAAAACAACTGCGTAAAACTTATAGGCTCTTTTACTTTTTCTTCAATTAAGATTTTACGGGCCTTTTTACATTCGCTTTAGTTGATGTAAGATTCAATATCCAAAGTGATGAGCCCAGGCACCGTTTAATACCGAGGTATCTTTTGGCAGATACTGTTTGGAGAAACGATGCGATGTCAATTTATTAATATCAACCGTCCGATAAAAGAAACTGTATGAATATAAGGAGATTAGCATTATTTGTACTCTTTATAAATAGGAACATGTGGACCACTTTAAAATTATCTTGTTTCAACAGAATTCCGCTTATATAAAATTCTCGAATATGCTGAGCCTACGTGGCAGACTCGCATGTTTCGAGATCCTAAGTGTCAAAATTTCATGCTTCATTTATTTGACTTGGATAGATTTTAATTTAATTCCAATCCAAGAAAATAATTAGGTCTGAATTATCATAAATATGTTGATTATTTATTATCATTTTAGATGTATTAATTGTATTATATTGTCATTTCATATTATAACCATTCAATTGTAAATGTATTTTAAAGTTGATAACTTTTGTATTTCTTATCGGTTTTACATATATAATATATCATATTTTGATGAGTTTCGATTTGAGACCCATATTGTATGTATAAAATAAATAAATTATATTTATCTTTATTTGACCTGTTATACTCTGATTTTCTGGTCTTAAGCTCTATGGTTTGATAGTTTATAGTTAGATGACCTATGTTGGTTCATCTACACTGCTGCGAGCTTGACTTGTCTTTTACAGGTTCTGTTTCAAGAAACGGGTTTTCGATCTATATGTCAAAGGGAGAGATTGTAAGAAAATATAATTTGGCATTAATTGAAAATATTATTTAATTATCATATTTGTGTTTCTTGAAATAGGTTTCATGGATTTAATGCTTGAAGTGAAAGGGAAGATCTTCTAATCTTAACTTTCCATATTTTTGTTATTCTCCTATTGTATATTTGGATTTATTTATCTTCCTTTAGCTTGTAGGTAAAGGAAATATATTAGACTCATTAGGAGATTTTATATATTCACTTTCCTTATTTGGATATTCTCTTACTATATGTTATAGTATTTATTTTATTTGTAGGAAAAGGAAGTGAAATGATGATAAAAGGAAGATATTATTGTGAGATTAGAGAGCTGAAATCATGAGGAAGAATGCTGGAAAATCGAGCAAGAAAAGGAAAGAAATCGGCAAGAAGATATTTCCGAAGGTTCGCATGAAAATAAGGAAAGAAAGTTCGCATGATTGAAGAGAGAGAGAGAGACGTGTTGAAATCTGGAAGATTTGGGAAGATATTCGAGCATCATTATCTACAAGGCATGGAGATTGAGTTTCCAAAAGCTGATTAGAAGATCAAGTAAATTTGGAAACTCCAGATTTCTGATGAACCTGCATACCTTATATAGTTGTATATATATTAGTTTCATGAGCTCTAGTTTAGAACGAGAGATTCCATTATTCATTCAAAGAGTTTAGAGTTATATTCATTAAGAGCTCGTGAGTTTTTTATTATATTATATAGAGTGATCGGATTCCAGCGTGAAGGTTCATCGCTGGTAATTCAAGCAGTCAGTTTCTGTTTTACTTAGTGCTTGGGATGAGCATCTTCATACTGCTTGGAGGGATCCATATATGCAGTTCGTAAGTCCACGCCGTGGCCAGAAAAGTAATTAGGTAGGTGGAGTACAAAGTAGGTTAGCTTAGAGGGAGTCTATGCGTGTAAATCCTATTTGTACTTGTTGGCCAAACACTTGTTTAATGAAAGAGTTCTGAGGAAGAGTGGGACGCTCTCCTGAAAGTTCGTTTTTATTTGTTCGCTTCCGCAATTTTACATAAGCGTTCATTGTTTTTTAGTATCAGCGCGAATTTAGTACTCCCCCGAAATTTTCACATGCCAAATATTCTTGCCAACTAATTGTATCTTTTAACTCAAAGTCTTTTCTCTAACTTAATGATTTTTTATTTTGGTCCAATGACTAAATGCCAAATATACTTGCCAACTAATAGTATATTATAAATCAAAGTTTTATGAATTTTGAGTGTCTATATATCTTTGAGTGTAGACGTATAATAATCCTGTCGAGTTCTTGTAGACAATAAAACCAACTTTAATTCCCTTCCAAAAGCCGGAACAGCCAAGCAAGGAAAGTAAAACATTGTATTAATTGCATTTGCATAACTTTCTACTAAGAGGAACGTTACATGAAAATCATTTGTACAACATAAATTCCAAACAAAAGTCTCCCTCGTGTTCTTCCGGTTCAACACTCGCGTGCATATATCAAAACCATCTTTTTGCCTCATGAAACAATATAAATTGAACCACTTCCCAAATTATCTCCACATCTCAAGATATCAACTAATTAATCAGCCTCTTAATTATAAGAATTACAACATTAATTATAAGGAAAAAAAATGTCTAGGGCCACGACGTTTTTCGTTGTAGCAATCTTTTTCTTCTCCATGTGCTTTGCCCTAGCTCGCCACGTCCCCGCTGTTGATAGCCCAAATAAAGTCGAAGACAAAAATGAGGTTCGTTGAGCTATAATTCTTTGTTTATTTATTTATTTTGTTTCTTTCAAATTCTTGCAAACGACTGACCAACATTATATCCAGGGGTCCACAATATTTTAAAAAAAGTATTTTGATAAACGAATAAATATAATAAAATGTGGATTTAATTAATAATGTACTAAAAGATCTAATATTTATCACACTTCTGAGTCCTAACTCAATGTTTTTGGAAATATTTCTATCTATTCGCTTTAAATTTCGGCTTTTTTTAGTTTTAAACGCAGTTAATTAGTTTAGTTGGATTTTGGGTCTGTTTTGTGTACGTAATTATATATTTTATTGTTTTACATGCCTTTGATAACTTCTTATTAACAAATAGTTATGGAATGTGATAGACATATTCAATTAGATCCATTTTAAAATTATTTTTTGTTACATATTGAGCTTGAATAAAAAATATGTGCAGTCTCATTATCTTTTTGTTATAATGGGCATGAATTCTGTATATATATTAAAATTTGGGAGGTATATGGATCTATAAAGAGTAAACGGTACAAGTTAAGCTAAAATATGTTCATTAATTAGTCTCTGTAATTTTAAAACCGTAAACAAGTTCGTGTGTGTTGACAGATTCCGGCAAAGGATGTTAAAGTTAAGGACAATTGCCAAGGACTTGAAGAAGATGAGTGCTTGATTCGAAGGATTTTGACCGAGAACCTTGACTACATTTATACCCAGAATGAAACTCGTACCTGAGTTAATTAATATCATTATATTAGAACACAAATCTCATACCGTATTATATTTACTTAAATATTGAATGTTTGGCATACTGTTGTATGAACTCTAGAAACTTCTATAGTTGCGTGTTGGTAAAACTAGGGAAATTAAATATATGCGATAAAGGCATGTGCAAAATATGTTGACGATATATGCTATATATGTAATGTGGGTTTGTATAAGAAAGTATATGCACTAAAAAAAGTTTATATTATGTTGATCGGTTATATGATAATGTATCTTTATTCAGTTCAAAGTATGGGGGCGTATATAGCAATTTCATGAAGCAGGTACATATTTTAATTAGTAATTGGGATTTTCTGGAGTTAAATACAGATATGTGAAGTATTACATACTGACTCATTTATGATAATTTTACGTAATTTCATGGATGTTATCCAAATCAATGCCAAATAAAAAATCTGGCAAGGGAAATGATATAAAAGAAGCTACAAATGGGGAAAATCAATAATAATAATAATAATAATAATTTTAAAGTTTTTTTCTTTCTGTAGCAATAATAATACAAAATTATGTAAAAACGGGGAACATTAAACAGGCACTTAAGGGAGTACAAACATCCAAAAATTGAAAAAACTCCATAAAAGAGAAAAGCAGTATATAAAGGAGAACAATAACCAGATGCAGCTGGACTGAAAACTAAAAACTTGAAGAAAAACACACACATATACACACACAAAAATATAACAAACACCGACATTAACAGTAGAATACCACATTCCCTATAACTCTTGAGCACACCACTATGGCCACTCGAACCAACCAAACCCCACAACCGAGAAACTAAAGGATTGCAGCAAATCAAAGGCCCAGAACCAAAAATTGCGAACATACACAATTGCTAGACAAATCTGGCAAGAAGACAAGACTCAACCTAAATCTGAGCTCCCTCGGTTGAATCTCTTTTTGTGTCCTTCTGCAGGATGCTTTTAGAGAGAGAAGAGAGGATAATTTAGTGAGTTGGGCAACTTAACCTAATTATTTAATTATCTAGGATCAAATTGAATTAAAAAGGAAATAACATGGATACATAACACAACGTCATCGACGAATTTGGATTTTATATATAGTTGTGTCTTAATTATATGATCTTTTTTAAGATTTTAGCCATTTATGTAAAGTAACTAAACAGAATAAATTGACCTAATTAAGTAGCCATAAAGTTTTTAAATAAAATAACAATATATTTAAAAATGAACTGTCAAATTCGTCGATCAAAAATCTACTCCATGAAGCAATAGTGAACGAAACTATGAAATGTGCAGTGAAACACAAATTTAGTACATAAACAACAAACCACATTACACATCCAACAAAATTTCACTCAACTAAATCACAGACAATTGATAT